>PVIA01007328.1:0-84875 GCA_004024845.1 Tonatia bakeri | reverse complement strand
AATAAACATATCCTCAGGTGAGGATTAAAAAAAAAAGTAAGTTGGACATGGTAATCATAATGACAACTGGGTATGTGTGGCATTCAGAATTAATACTCACTGACCTTATTTTTTATTGTTGCTCAAGTACAGCTGTCTTCATTCTCCAGTCACCAATTTCCCCCACCCTCAATCCTTCACCCCTTTGGCTTTGTCTATGAGTTCTTTATACATGTTCCTTGATGACCCTTCCCCTTCTTTCTCCAGTTATCCTCCTCCCCCCTCCCCTGTGGTTACTGTCAGTTTGTTCTTTATTTCTATGTCTCTGGTTATATTTTGCTTGCTTGTTTGTTTTGTTGTTTAGGTTCCACTTATAGGTGAGATCATTTGGTATTTGTCTTTCACTGATCAGCTTACTTCACTTATGACCTTTGACAGTAACTAATTGCTTATAGGCCTCCTTGAACTAAAAGAGATGGGTAGTTCAAAAGTGTCCAAAATAACTGTAGTCTACATAACACAGGTGTGAGTAAAAATCCTCTGGTAAAGAATCACAGTGCCTCACCCATTCCTCAACCTGAGGCAAGTAATAAAACTCTCATTGAATAAAGGGAAGACTATGAATCTATGATGTTACAATGACATATTATTAATATACAACACATCCTAGACTTCCCAAAAGGAATGTGCAAGCACACATGTATTTGTGCTCCCAGAGAAGGGGAAATGTCAATATTTCTCTGTCATATGACAAATTTGCTCTTTGATAATATTAATTTGTAGGGAACCCAAACACCACTGTGGAACCCATATCAGAGTCAGACCCTATGATCACTGGAGTTTATGTCACTCTGTCTCATGGCACACTTAGTGTTCTCCTGTGGGTGTATTCTGTGGTCATTTGTACGAGTCCTGTGTTGTTCAGTTGGAACAGATATACTCAAGAGCAGACAGAAACTCACCATTGTCTCTCCAGAACAGCATTTTATGGTAAGAACAGATAAATGCAAGCCTATGAAAATCTCCCTCCATACAAAAATGGTAAACAAAAATCACACTGTAACCTTTAAAGAGGAGCAGACATTAGTGCCAACATCTGAAATCTGAAAGACTCAGAAGGTGTATTTGATATTTACTTCCCAAATAACCCAACCATCTGGACTTTGGGGTAGACAGCTGGGCTTTAGAGAGTGACAATGGTTATCTTCAACAGGTGGTACCCTCAAATGCAGCTTCCATTTCAGATGTAGTGGGAAGAAAGGCAATAGAGACCTTGGCCTCTGCAATGCTTATACTTCTACACCAAATACATTTTTATCTTTTCCAGTGAACACAGCACAGCAGAAGCAATTTGTTTTCACTTGAAAGAGCAAGTAACACTTGTATATATCAAATTGCCATCACTGACTACCTACCATGCATCAACCAGAAACTCCAATCATAGACTTAGAGGATAACTTATTTTTCACCATGGTTTCTCAGACCTTATAAATTTTGACCTACAATTTGATTTTTTGAGTAAATAAAATAAATCAATGGCTGATGCCTAAGGGATTCACTGGCTTTACAAGGCACCCCATCACTAGAAGACAGGGGTCCTATACAATGGCAGAACAGCCTATTAAAGACTCATAGTCCCAGATGGGGGTTAATGATTTCAGAAGAGGCATTGCTGGCTTGCAGCATGGAGTACAAGCTCTGAATTTTTAATGAATATTTGGAGCTCTTTCTTGCTTGGCCAGAACACATGTAAGTTCTAGGAGCCCAGGAACTCTCCTCACAAATCCTAATGATTGCCATCGAAAGTTTTTGCTGCTCATTTTGACTTTGAGTCAAACTGTCAGTAGAGGGTTGACTATTTGGTGCAGGAGAGGTGTTTTTTGACCAGGAGATGCAAAAGTCATTTTGTTGAATGAAAGTTGAAGCTGCCATTAAGCCAACTGTGAAAGCAGTGAAAAAAAGGCAGCAATTATTTGACTGAGATGGTTGAAGCTAATAGTCAAAGGGAAAATGTGCCGCTCTTGCACACTTGGCAGGGAGAAGTCTGTCTAGGATAGAGAGTTAGCGTGTCTGTATCCAGCAGAAAAATTTATATCCAATAGCTCAGATTCTTCAGGACTTAAGATTTAGTCACTAACTACAACCTCATGAATAACCCAAATCATGCCCGTAATTAGCATTTATATTTTCTTCCTTCCTGTCTCTACCAAATACATTTTTGCATATGTTAAATAGTTCTGTCATCTCTCCCATCCTCTTACTATTTTTATATGGCATATTCATACTTCTTGGAACAATTAAATCAAGAGAGTGATATAACTGAATATATTTTAAAAATATCACTCTATCCAATATTTGGATAATGGATTATAGGTAAAGTGTATATCAGAATTTCAGTAGCTTACTGTGGTGAAAGTTTATTTCTGAACTATTGACATGGTGTTTGGCTAACTGTTGTGGATGTGGCACCCTCGCTCCAGAACACAGGCTAGCAAAGGACCACTCTCTGGAATATTGCTAGTGACTGACCAACACAACCTTAACTGAACTTCAAATCAACTTATATCTCACTTTGCTTGTCCCATACAGCTACAAAGAGCCTAAAGTCATTAATCATTCCTTTCATTCAGATAAGTTTTTTTGAATAAATAAACTTGCTAAAACAACCAAAAAAAAGAATGTTGTATTACCAATCAATATAAATCATCATGGATGTTCATTTACAAAGACTCACTAGGAACCAAGGATTACCAGA
This sequence comes from Tonatia bakeri, assembly GCA_004024845.1. NCBI lineage: Eukaryota > Metazoa > Chordata > Mammalia > Chiroptera > Phyllostomidae > Tonatia > Tonatia bakeri. The sequence continues at coordinate 82,141 of PVIA01007328.1, read as the reverse complement.
TATAGGAAGAAATTCAAGACATAATATAGAAGGAAAAACAATAAACTATGCAAACTGACTTTTCAAAAAATAATAAGTCAGACAACAAACAAAAACTTAAGTAAAACACATTAGCTTTAGAAAACCAGAATGACCTACTAAGTATTTGAAAGGAAAATAAAAGAAGAAAAGTGAAAAGGAAGGAAGAGAAACAGAAGGGAATATAATAGAGAGGAAGGAAGGAAAGGACAGATGGGAGACAAAATTTAAGGAAAGAAAGAAATAACTATAATAAAAAAGGATCCCTGAAAATTAAAATTATGTAGAAAAAGCATAAAGATAGAACAATAGCACAGATAAATCTAAAAGGTCAGGTATTGATGTGAGCAATAAATTAAAAGATATCTTAACATAAATCGCTGAAGGAAAAAAAGAGCAAATATGAGAAAAGTGTTAATAACAAGATTAACTTTTAGTCATTTAACAATTGTGCACAAGAGTTTCAGAAGCAGAGACAAGATACCACAAACCAGAAAGTAATAAATAGCATCATTGAAAAATATTCCTGAGCACATTTTTGGAAGACTTGGTTCTTCACAGATATAAGCATAAACACATCCAACCCCCAAGGGAAGGAAATCAGACTAACCTAAGACAGTGCTCACAGCACTGGATTCTGCGAGCCAGGGAAGGCATGTCTTGAATGTTTGAAGACAACAAGAGAAACTGACTTTGAACTTAAAATTCTAAGTTAAGATAAAACATGACTGAAGTGGAAAGCAAAGTAAAGACATTTTCAGGCATGAAGTAACAAGAGTGCTTGCTACCATTAATATATAGCAAACTAAATTTGTTGGAAGATTCTGTTTTGCTAGAAAAAGAGGAAATAAGAATATGACAAATAAGATGATGGGACAGAAAAGAATAGAGGCACAGTATTCTCAGGATAAAGAAAAACACACAAAATTATATGGATTTTATTGTCCTAGGAACTTAGTAAATTGTGCTTTACCAAAGTTTAAGTGACACAGGATTATAGTATCTTGTTAATAAGGCCAAATATAATACTGGTTCTGAATTTAATATGATTTACTCAAGCATAACATGTTCAGAAGTAATCTAAAATGTTTAAAGTGGAAAATGTTCTTACACTTTCAAAGCACAGAGAAGTTACAAAATAAAATAATAGTGTATATAACAAAACAAGAGGTGAGAAAAGTGAAAAAAGTGTTCATCTCTTATTTTATATAAATATACACATATATGTATGTATAGCTTCACATATATGTGTGTACATATGTACATATACATATGTGTGTGTATATATATGTGATTATTTATTTGTTTATTTATTTGAAGAATTTGACTCACATGCTGGAAGTACCACAGTCTGCAGTGAGCAGTGGGAGACCCAGAAGAGCTGGTAGTATCAGTCTGATCTGAATCCCTGAGAACCAGGAGAGCTGGTGATACAGTTCCAGTTCTGGGGCAGAGAAGCCCCATGTCCCGGCTCAAACAGGCACAGAGAGAGTGCATTTTCCCTTTCCCCCCCTTTTGTTCTATTCAGACCCTCAAAGGTTGGAGAATGGCCACCCACACTGAGGAGGGTAATCTGCTTCACACAATGGACTGATCTAGATGTTAATTTCATTCAGAAACACCAGATAATGTTTAACCAAATATCTGGGCAGCCAATAGCACAGCCAAGTTGACACATAAAATTAAACATTATAATGTCAAGGTTGAAAAAAAGTACAAGAACATTATTTGATATATTCATATTATATAGTTATATTAAGGAATTTTATTTTAGATTTAGGTTCTTCTTGTCCAGAGTAACTTCCAATGAATAAAAAAAATCATATTGTCCTCCTCCAAATTATTGAATTTTGTATCTACAGTACATTTTCTAATAGGCTTTAAACATTTTATATTATTTTTTCTCCTTTATATTTTTTTTCCACAGAAAACCAAAGTAAAAATGCACATTTGAAGTACTTGGCAAAAATACTTTCAGGTATTATTAAGCACTGAAAATTGTAAAAGCTTCTTTGTGAGAATCTTTTCTTCAAGCTAAGATGGAAAAAAAAAATGGGTAGAATATAACCAAACCACCTAAAACAAAGATATGGGTAAATACAAAAACAGTATTACAAAGCAGAACTTCTGAGTGTTCAAAATTCTAGCATGTTTTACCTAAGGAGCTGGGATTGAGGAGACAAGTCCCAGATCAGTCTTTCTGTATAAAAAGGGACAAAAGGGAGAGTGGAATGAGCTTAAACTCAGAGCCACAGAGATAATGAGAACAAGAGACCTTGGCCTGGAAGCTGCAACTCCTTTTGTTTCACTCTGAATACCCTCATCTAGTTAGGAGTTCTTCTCTCAGTGATCTGCCAAACAAGGAGGGACTATGATTTCGGAAGGTGCGTGGCCACAGAAAGCTGAGCCAGTGGAAAAAGTGGGATAATGAGATTGACATTGCTGACACTGGGAACTTGGCAATATAAAGATTAGCTTCCAATCAAATTATTCTCATATTCACTTAAAGCCAAATAAGTAAAGAGGCCACCTATAAAGTATTTTCCCCACAAGTAATGGTGTAGAGATCATTATAATAAACATGTGTTTATTATAGTAAGATTCGCTGGAAGTTGCTAGACATACAGGTTGTTTAAGGCGAGGCCAGATTCTCCTAAATAAATAATTCATCCGTAATAATGACACTAATTCATAATTGAGTTTCAGTTTATTTCTATTTTCATCTTTCCAATCTGTTGCAGTGCAATTGAAGTGGTGGTTTTCTGTATGTTGTTATTCTAAAATGCTGTTTTAAGTACATAACTTTACTCTATTTGTGCCAGGAAAATGCCCAAACACCTTCATTAGAAATAAAGCAAATCTGCTCAACAGTACTCTGAACAGCAGGCACTATATGCTTTATTGAACAGAAAAGCTTTAACAAACCTTATCTTGTACAATATTCATTCTGCCTGTGTCTGCGTATGTTCTCAAACTTCCCGAAAATGTGGGAGTAACAACAAAGTAGTGTTTAGCTACCCTACTCTCTTGGCCAGGTGGTTGATTATACGGTTTGGCATCTTTTTTGCAGGTGGTATACAAAATCATATATACCAGCTGCTCAGCCCACTGAGTAATACTTTGCTAAATGACACAGCCCGAGCCATACATAACAACATATAATGATCTTAGAGTGATATCTTCACTAGATTCATTTAGCTCTAAAAAGAATTCTCTAAGAAAGACATTTTCTTGCCTTCATTTCTGCTTCATGCTGGGTAATGTTGGCAATAATTATTCATGGCACATGTGAGCAATTCAAAAAAATATTGTGGAAAAAAACAAACAACAACAACAAGGCAGCTTTGCAGAGGTGTGCTGTCTGCTTGATGACTTGGCAAGCTGCCCCTGGTGCTTGGCACAGCACCCTGGCGGCTGGCACGAGGATGTTATATATACTTGCCATTGGGCCTGTATTATGCTACTTGCTGTGTACAATCAATATCGACCAATTGCATAAACTGGATGAACCGTGTATCTGAGGGATAGCAAATAGCATTTGAATTATTTTACATAAATCTGAAAATGTAATCATGGCTGACATTCCTATTAGTATTATATCTGAGTGCGATGATCATAATTGAGTAACATTAAATTTAGTTTATTGAACAGCAGTTCACTGCTTGCTTTACTGCGACTCTGATCTGTGGAATGAATCTGGCAGCACAAAAAATTCTCTCCGTTGGTACACTTCCTGGACAGCAGCCAAAGTATTTATTGCTATTTGTGCAATTAATGGCTATATTGATTTCTTTATTTCTCCCTAGTAAATAGTAGATAAGTTGTGCTGTGTTTTCTTAGCTCTTCAAGGTTAGTTTCAGCTGTAATTAATGTGACTATGAGAATAATACTCAATTGTTCTTAGTAACTGGTTTTCGTGTCTGCAGCATTTGCAACTTGCACACTGCTTTCTGGTTTGAGATGATTAAATTGATAGTGGCTCTATTGCCAAAATAGTCCCATATGCTGAAGTATGATTTATTAATGTTCAAAAATCAGAAGGTAAAACTTCACTAGCCAAAAGGCTGTGGTGGTTAATCATCTGTTCTTCCAGCTAATTCCATAATCCTCACTGTGACAATCAATTCATCATGCTGAAATAGCAAATTCATATAAATCATATTTCCAAGTTCTACGTGTAGTCAATAAAATATATTGCACATTTCCCATAAATTATGTGATATAATGTTAATTTATTTTTCAAATTAAAAACTTTAACTACCCAACGTGCTTATGCACTGTGCCTGTAAAGTAATTGTCCTCATATTGACACATCTAGAAATTCACACCGTGCACAGGAAAGAATGTTTGAAGCCGACTGACTCAGGGAGAATTCCCAGGAAGACTGAACACTCCATCTCCTCAAAGGTGATCAAATAATCTAATAATATCTTCCCCTGTACCATTCCTATTTCTTACGGGTTACAATTAAAAGATCTTGCTTAACACATTTCCCCATTTGAAGGAGGTAGGTTAAAGAAGGAAGATCAGAGTTGGCATTTTTGTGCATCTTGCTGTTGAAGCATTTACAATATTCTACATCCCAGTGTGTATGCTTTTTCTTTTTTCATTTTATTCCATATTTTTCTTCTTAACTTTCTTTAAAATCAATTTAGTGTCCAAAATAAGAACCAAAATATGTTAATACAGAGTTCCTAGCCATCTCAGCAGATTACACAATCATAACCATGGCTTATTTCTACAAGTAACAGAATTCTGGAGGAAGGATGCTTTCTGCCTTTAGCTGGTAAAATCGTTAAATTCTTAAATATGAATTTGGCAGAATAAGTCAATCTAAATTTATTCTATTTAATAAATCAAACTAAATAATTCAAATTATGCAGCATTTCAGAATCCTGATATGTCCCTAAGGAGGATCTGCCTAAACATAGTGAGAGCTAGCAAAATCAGCCAAAGTCACATCACATTTAAGGGAAACAGCTCTGGATCCAGAGTCCACACCCCTCCTTCTCTATCTTCTATGCAATATTGCTGACAAACCATTTGTATCAATAGTATTGTGCTTCTGAATTTTAGATTTTTTATTATTGTCCTAAACACAGGTCAACTTGAGTTAGCTGACCCTAATTCCTCTGTACCTCAAAGTTCTGGTGGTCCTTGAAGCTCACAGGAGATTCTTCCTGTGAGGAGAATCCGTGACTCAGCCAGCTTCTGCTAAGTTCCTTTATAAAAAGAGCAATGCAGAATCTATCATACATACTCTGATCTTGTTGAAAAATAAGAGGAAGACATATTTTGAAGTCATATGTCTAGCATCGAGAGTGCAATGAATATTTTTGTGGTAGCATATTGTCACTCAAAAAATTTTACCTTTCTTGAAATGTTATTATATTTATACATGAGAAAGAATTCTTTTTTCTGGAGAAGCAATTTGTCTTAGAAAATGGATTACCTTTAAGGCTGAAAAGATTTTGTTGCAAGGGCAACATTTAGTTCAGATTTTATACTGGGTGATAATACTGACAAAGAAGAGAGTTCAGAGCAAATAGTAGGCACAGGCTGACAAAACAGAGCAGTCATCACTTGCTTAGGCACTAAGATGTGGGTACTAACCTCTCTGATGAGCAGAGGGATGGAGACTCTGCTCAAGATGTAGCATAACCTGATTCATAGTATCACAGACTGAGCTAAAAAAGAAAAGGCTATGGACACAAGGCCTTTATCACAGGACGGACTAACTCCTATGAGTGGAGCCATTCCCATTCATTCACAGATTCTTGTTCTTTCATGTGGGCAAGGTTCTTGTAAATATGGTTTTCCATGGATGTGCTTAGGAAAGGCATCTCTGAACCTCTCTCCCTGAACTTCTCTCTTCCTTGCTCAAAACATTTTAGTGGCTTCTGATAACATTTATTCTAAACTATAAAGACCTGAAATTTCAATTATAGTACAGGGATGGGGGATGGAGCTGCATTGGAGCCAAGGTTCTATATTTTATCAGAAATAATTTAATATTATTCTAAAACAGATTATGATAATTTAATACACATATCATACTCTCTAGAGCAACCACTAAGAAAATAAATCAAAATTATATAGTTAAAAAGATTGAGGAGAATAAATTGTTATGATATAAATATTTATTTAATACAAAATAAGGTAGTAAAGAAGATGCAAAATAATAAAAATTAACAAACACTGAAATGGTAGATGTAAATTAGCTAAAAAGGCAGATATTTGTCAGACTGGACAAAGAACTAAGACTCAGCTATATTAAGTTTACAAAATATACACCATACATTCACAAGTACACAAAAGTTGAAAGTGAAAGGATGGCAAAATATACATGAATTCTGTCTGGAAAAAGTCCAGCCATTGCTAATATAACAAGAACAGTTTGCGCAATATCAATGTAACCTGGCAGCCAAGGAGAGTGGACTAAAATGTGCATGTGTGAACAGTGACAATTTCATTGTACTAGTCAGTGGAGGCAATAGATGCTATTGTGTGAGCATGTGTACTGTGTGGTCAGGTACATTCAAAATGACTAAGTAGAACAATGAATTGGCTTCGAATTTTGCATTAAGCTTGAACGTTCCTCTGTGGAAACTATTCAGATGATTCAGAAGGTCACAGCTATGGGCAACTGGTGATTGGCAGCTTCATTATGACAACTGGCTCACTTATGCATCATGTCTTGTGCAGAGTTTATTGATGACACATCAATTTACCCAGGTGACTCAGACCCCTACAACCCAGATTTGGTACCCTGTGACTTCTGGCTTTTCCAAAAACTAGAAATCTCTTTCTGTTTGAAAGGGAAGAGATTTCATGTCATTGATATGATTCAGGGAAATATGCAACCAATGGTGCTTGGGAGAACTGTGTGAGGTTCCAAGGTGCCTACTTTGAAAGGAATTGAGTAATTATTGTCCTATGTACAATGTTTCTTGTATCTTGTATCTTCTTCAATAAATGTCTCTATTTTTCATATTAGATGGCTAGATACTTTCTGGACAGACCACATATATATATATATATATATATATATACACATATATATATTTATATATTTATATATTTATATGTGTGTGTGTGTACACGTGTGTGTGTGTGTGTGTGTGTGTGTAGGTAAATAGAAAGAGCAAAAGAACACTCATAGATGCATAGAAGAGCCAGAGTGATTATATTAATGAGATAAAATAAACATTAAGACAAAAAATATTGCCCTGGCTGGTTTGGCTCAGTGGATTGAGTGCTGGGCTACAAAGCAGAGGGTCACTGGTTCAATTCCCAGTCAAGGTACATGCCTGGACTGCAGGCCAGGTTCCCCAGTGCAGGGAGTGCAAAAGGCAAACACACGTTTCTCTCCCTGTCTTTCTCCCTCCCTTCCCCCTCTATCTAAAGATAAATAAGTAAAATCTTAAAAAAGGAAATATTACTACAAAGAGTGACATTTCATAAAGATAAAAGGATAAACCCATGAGGAAGATGCAAATGTTTATGCACCTAACAGCTAAGCCAAAAATATTTAAAGCAAAATCTGACAGAATTGAAAGTAGAAACCAAAAAAAAATTCATCAATGATCCTCAGTGAGTTCAAATCCCCTCTCTAAATAGTTTACAAAAAACACAAGACAAAAATCAGCAAGGATATAGAACACTTGAATAACCTTATTAACCAAATTAGAAATTGTAAAAAGTTGATATTTTAAAAATAATTTACCCAAAGACTGAAGAATACAAATTATTTTAACTGTGTATGAAAATTTCCCCAGGATGGACAGCACACTTGGCCACAAAACAAGTCTGCATATATTTTTGAAGATTGAAATCATAAAGATATATTTTCTTATCATCAAGAATTAAACTAAAAATTGTCTACAGAAAAGGAATGAAAAAAATCTGTTATTCTACTTCAATTCCCTCTAAAAACCTGTGAGTGAGTTACATATCAGTTTGCTAAAATTGGAAGTGTATAATACCTTAATGAGGTATTGTAGGGAGATGTTAAAAGGCAGGCTGGTTAAGGGAAGAAAAGCAATGTTTGTATATAGCGATGTATGTATAATAATGTAGAAAGAGTTAATGGCGTGATTTTGAAATTTGAGACTCCAGAGCATATTGTGCCAATACTCCTGACTTACTCTTTTGCATCCAAAATTTTCCTTTATGTGCTCCTTGCCCCTTCACAATTCTCTGAATTCTGCAGGGAGCATTGATTTCTACAATAAGATTTTTGATTAGAATAGCTAACAAATGAGGAGACAAGTTTGTGTCTTTAACTGGTAGTAGAAGTCCTATTGACTAACTAATGCACACTGCATGTAAGGCTGGAAACTCAAAAGATTTTTCTAAAAATTCAATAGATATCAAAATCTATTTTTTAAGGTTTTATTTTTATTATTTTTAACTAGATATCTATACTAAAATGGAAAATTAGGAAGTTGTTAGCCAGCTGTTCAATGTTTGCAAATATTTAGAAATAACATAGGTACACGTGAGGAAAAGGTAAAATGGCAGGCCTGATTTACTGTGTTCTCACGTATCCCTGTAGCCATGGTGATTAATTACACTGGGACAAACTCTGAGGACTAAATAACTGGAGTGTTCCTATTGTCACTGGAGGATAATGTTATTCTATACACCAAGGCGGTCCATCAGGATGGACGAGGTTGTTAGCAAGTTCGGAGTTCGCAGGAAGATTCAGGGTTGTGCATCCCATGCCTGTGCTGGGGTCCGCACCATGGCTGGTCACATGGCAGGTGTGTGAGCAGCTCCCCTTAAGAAATTTGCACTCAAAGAGTAAGTGGTCTTTCTTGGGCGAGGACAAGCTGGCACAAGTCCTTGTGGTTTGCTGGTGGAAATACGGAAGCATCTGCACAGGAAGAACAGGAAAGCCTCTGTTCAACCACTCTAACCTTTGTCTATGTGTCTTTTGCTGGACATTCCTGTATTGCATCTTTTCTATAACAACAATGAGTCTATAATAAATAGAGTACAACTTTATGTGGAGTCACATGAGTTCTTCCAGTGAACCCTCAAGCTAGTGAGACAACGGAACCACTGAGATAGCAAATTCCATAATAATTTTATGAGTCCAGTTATTATAATCAGAGAAGCATACTAAAATATATTTATACTTATATGAGCTTCTTATGGTAGTCAAATTCACAGGTACAGAAAGTACAATGGTGGCTGTTAGGGACGGGGCTCATGGGGAAATGTCGTATTAATGAACAGATTTTCAGTTTTGCAAGATGAAAAAGCTCTATGAATGAATGTTGATGGTGGTTGCACAACAGTGTGAATGTGAAAGTACTTAACGCCACTGAACTATACACTGAAAAATGGTCACAATGGTAATTTCTGTTATATATTTATCACGATTTTTAAAAATGAATTTATCATGGCAAATAATGTTTTAATATCATAATACTTAAAGTTGGTTATAAAGTCCATAAATATCTCTTCTCTCTTATATTTAATCATTTTTACCTCAATTTCAATGACCAGCTAGCTAGGTCCCATATGTTAACTGTGTTTGAAAAAATTAAAACTATCCAAGAAGAAATAGTTCATTGTTTCCCATCCTTAGTGTTTTTCCCCTATTTCAGGCCTACATCTTCTTAGCGTTATTTTCTAACTGCCAATTAGTTCACTTGTCCCTAGGAGAACAAAGGTATCTGCTTGAAGTTCATATTCCTTTCTTGTTTAAATATCACCTTTGACCACTCAAAGCCAACTATAATATATATTCAAGTCACCATCTTTCCCTTCTGCAAAATATTACATTTCTGGTCTTAGATGCCTCACTCTTACCCAAGCATGTCATTCTCCTTTATACCCCAAACCTTCCTCTGAATCTCTGTAGAGAATTCCCTTTTCCCCCTTTAATGATGTGAGTGAAAGAAATATTTGACAGATATATTACTGTTCAAGACATGCTTCAATTGCCACCTCCTCCATGAAGCCCTCCTGACACATATTCCTGCAGACTTAGTACTGATTTGTACATCATTTCCCAAAATCACAGTCCACTTCTCTTATTCCCATAATTACTCACATTTTTTTTCTTGCTTCTTGCAAAGGGACACTATACTTTTATACCAAATTGTGTCAGTCTTGGCCACATTATTTGGTGAGGCCAGTAAAGCATGTGTGAAATTGACATGTGTCCCTGCCAGGCAGAACATTCAAAGTCAGAAATACTCCACAGGTGGGTTTTTCCTTTAGCTTTAGCTCTGTAGTGTAAATGACATAGAGGGGAACCAAGAGCAGCCTTAGTTATTGCATGCAAACCACTGTGATCTGAGGGGCATTTGTTAGGATCTAGGTTATCCTTCCAGTACAAGTGCTAATAATGTTCTGTTTTATTGATTTGTCTATATAGCTGCCTCTTCCCACTAAACCATAAGCTTCAGGGTATCAGAAATTGCTCTTTATTTTGCTATTTCAATACTTAGCACTTTGTTCAGTTCATAGATAATCAAGACACTTTGGGTTTGGAGGGACACAGATGAAAGGATAAAACTTTAAAGCTACTTCAGTCATTATCGTTCTGCTCAATTATATGGAGTTATTTTTCACAGTATCAGAAATTTTGCTTGCTCAGTATTCATATATATGTGTTTTCATCAACTGGTTTGTTAGGTTAATGATTTGGTCATTCCTTTAAGAGACAGTGATTTAACCTAATAGAGATCAAGGCTACTGATGTTGCCTGAATTTAGATTAGATCAGTAAACTTCCTTTCTAGCATGTGTGTTTCACCATTTTGTTTATGGAGTGTGAAATACACAGTCTTGTGCTGTTTCCACACCCTCCATCCATGCATAGCCGACAATATACTCTCCGCTCCATTTCTGCTAACCTTGGCAAATTAGTAGAGATATTTGGGTAATCAGGCAGCTGAGTGTTTGTGTAGTTTATCACTTTTTATGAAAAGGGAACTGTGTTAAGGGAGATTAAACACAAGAATAAATATCAGTGACTTATATTTAGAATGTTGTAGTAAAATTTTTAAAAAGTGATGTCAGTCAAGCATTTCATTATAAGTTGAATTTCACGAGTAAGAAGGGTAAGGTGGTATTACAAAACTAAACCTACACAGTTTATTTTGTTTTCTTATGAGAAGAGGAACATTTGTTTTTCTTTTGCCTTGTGTATTTGAGAGCACTAGTTCACCTTTAATTGCAAAGGACTAGCTCTCTATTTTTTTTTAGCTGTGATTACAGTCCTTGGAGAACAATGTTGACAGTTTTGAGCTGACAAAGAATCATTATCATCAGTGCTGAGGACATGAGATTACAGTGAGAAAGAATTTGTGTTTACAGTAGCAGGGACCACACACTGTGATAGTTTGCATTAGAAACTCAGCAGCTCTGGTATGCAAACTGAACCACAGTAGAGGATTTGAGGACCTTATGCTATGAAAAGGTCATTTTTGTTCAAGTACTTGTCTACTGTGTTACAATAAAAATAAAATATTTCTGTCAAATTCTGCAGAAGATAACAAAATGTGTATACATGAACTCAACATTTTCATAGTGCTTGTGCAAAATTATATTAATTATTTACAGTAATGTCAACACCATTTTAGTGCTAACTACAAAAGAAGTTGATTAAAAGCATTATGGATGACATTACATGTGTGCAGAGAAGAAAAGAATAAATTATGTATGGTAGATTTTGAAACATGCAAGAAAACAAAATCACTCAAGTGTTCTTTAATTGTTAAGGGGTGGACTGAGCTATAGGGATGAAGGTGTGGCAGAGAATTAAAGAGAGGGCTAATTTGTCCAAACACATCACATGTATAAGTGATGGCGATTTACTGTAACTGCTAGGGCGTACTGAACGTAATGGGATCACTTCAATTCTACTCTTCATACGTGGCAAGGAAAGGTAAATTAGCTGTCCCTAAATATATTGTCAAATAAATGAATTCCCATGCTTAGAACATCCTCATTCATCTGTTTTGAATTTGTTTGACATCTTAGTAATATTTCTGTTCCTGTTTTTCCCTCAATTATTCTTCACTGATAATTTATAAAATGCCTGTTACCTCCAGGCCCTAGAGAATCATAGGGGCACAGAACATGATCTCTCATTTGAGAAACTGACAGACTAATGGTAGAGATGAACAAATACAGAACCATGACAATATCGTTAGAGACAGGGGAGCCACAGGGAAGAAGTCACCTAACTCTGCCTGAGCCAGCAAGGATTCACAGAGGTGTTGGCATAAGAGTTGAGGATTTTTCCATGGGTATTTGCTCAATGGGTAAGTCAATTGGTCTTTTTTCAGCAGGAAAAAAAAAATCACATAAAATGCATAGGGAGAGCCGTAAGCAATTTACTGAAACTGGCTCCATTTACCATGGAGTATGTGAGAGATGGCTGAATGCAAACAGAAGAGCAGACAGAACCCAGACGACTACATTGTGGGGAGTGTGTGTTTTATTTTGTTTAATGAAGAGTCATGGAAGAGTATTAAGCAGGTGAGCAATATTAAGGGTTTCAACTTTTTTACGAACTTGAAGAATTTTTTGGAAGAAATTAAAAACAGCAGGTAAAAATATTGCTGAAAACCTAATACTCTCATTTTCTTCACTATTAACAATTTCAGCCTTGGAAGGATTTTAAAAATATTTGTTTTAAAGTTCAATTGCCTAAAAACAGCTTAAAACATTCCTGTTTTCTGTAACATATCTTATAGGCAAATAAGTCAAGCTAAGGTAAAACTAATAGTAAAGTTTCTAGTGCTAGTCTTTGGGGAAGGTTGATAATTTTCAGGTAATTAGGATATAAAATAAAATACCACAACCACAGATGGGTAGTTTAGATTACTGGTAAACTACTTAACTCTCCAGTCTTGGTAGAAAGAAGAAGAGGTAGAGGGGGATGATGGCCTTGACTTATTCCTAGCCCAGTGTCCCTAAAAAGCTTTTTGCTATCTTGTACTGTTAGACACTCAGGGATTTTTTGCCGCCTTCTTCCTTCTTGCACCTGTTGCTTGGGATTAGTATTTAAATTTCAAGCTTGGTTAACTATCATGATTATTAAGTAGACTCCAAAGTCCGTTTAAAGAGGCTCCACTGGCCAAATAAAGTCTGTCAATGACCGTAAGATCTTTTTAGTGCTGTTCTTTGTATAATGCATGATGTGGTGCTTTACCCCCTGCACTCATTAGCTAATCTAAATTCTCCTTCCAGCTGTATTTTTGTACTTTCCTCAACCTTCCCATTGATGGCAGGTTATTTAGCCTTGGAGCAAGCCCCCGTTCAAGAATTTGGCATATATGACATTTCCAGATTTTAAAATATTTAATAAAAACTCTGAAGATATTTACAGCTTGGTGGGGGAATATTTAAAAATAAGAGAAAATATAAACACTTCCAACAGCAATAAAAACAAGTATTAAGATTTGAGAATTTTAACTATATTGAAGAATTAAATAAAAATTATAAATGAAAATCGCAAACTCTTTTTTAAGCTTCTTTTTTCCTATAGTTTTCAGTTTTACACAGTTCCTCAATCTGTTCCCAAACATTCACATATCAGAGTCATAATACACTATAGTTGTTAAGGAACAACATTACTTTTACATTTCCTGTTTTTATTTCTCGCTAATGAAAGTACATTCAGTTTTTCAAATGGAAATTTAAGACCCTACCATATTCAAAACTAGTTTGAAATTCTTATAAAGTACATTTTCTTACATTCAAACAGATTTTAAAAACACCAATAATCTAAAGTTTCAATAGACAATTCCAGGATAAGTATATTTGAACTACAAAAAATGGATGAGAAAGTAACCTAATATTGTTCTCTGCTCTTATTAATGTATGTGAATTTCTTACTTTTTTAAATCTCTTCACTTACCATCTGTAGACACATATTCAGAGGCCAAACATGGCAGTCAATACTTGAAAATAGTTCATTCTTTAGTAGAAAGAGACACAAATGAACATAAATAATGACAATAAAATATATAAGTGGGTATGAGGGTATTTTGGCAGAGTGCAAAAGTATTTTTTTCTTTCTTACATTTAGAAAATAAAGACGTGAGGATAACTGGAAAATAAATTATTATATTTGTGGTGATACCGAAAAGGAGAAATATAAAGTGCTAGGATATCATTATAAAGAGGAGCAATTAAATGACATACATGTAGCACTCTGTAACTCACAACATAGTTTTATATATAAAATCTCTTTTTGACCCAATTGTTGATACTACTAAGTATTAGACACTATAAACACCTAATAGCCATGGTCTAAGGTTAATATGCATTATCTCACATCATTCCTACTTTGGATCTATGAAATAGTAAAATCTCCAAGTTTCTGATGACTAAAATGGAAGAGCAGATAAATTCAACAATTTTTCAAAAGTCACATAATTATTGATGTCAAAACAGAGATTCAAATCCAAAATTGTCTGACTTCAAAGATCATTCTTTTCCCACTGATTATAAAGTTAACAGGGTGGTGAATTTTATTTTTCTATTTACAAATGAGGAAACAGAATTAAAATAGTTTGTCCAAAACAAATTAGAAAGTAAATACTTGAAACTAGGCTTTCTGACTTAGCATTTAAAATGTTTTTCATTTTAACTCATTGGCTCTACTGATTTTTTTGTGTTCTATGTTAGCATTTTAAGTAAATTAATTAGATCAATTAAAATTCACAGTACATTATCTGAGTTTTCCTGGATGCAAAATTATAAACTTTCCTAGTTCGATGTTCTAATTACGATATAAAGTTTGAAATTCTCCACTGTAGCCCTATAGAATAAATGAACAAAAAAAAGTATGAGTAACTTCTCATACAAAACTGAGTAATTAATAATCTAGTTTTTATTAACGACATTTCACAATTGATACCATGCTATCATGAAACCATGCTCCCATAATTGATACATTTTTATATCCATATTATTGGGTTTTGTGAAGAAGAAACAAAGTTTCAATCTAGGTTTAAAAACTGTAAAAATATAAAATCAGACCACATTAGAAAGAGGTGAGTATCCCTGCCAAGGGTCAGCCTGGTGAGGAATATTCGAGCCTGAGAGGGGTGAAAGGGGCATGGTCTAGGGTGCCTGTTCTCAAGTGGTGTGACCAGAGTGTCCTCACAGCCAGATGACCCAAGTCAGAATCCAAGAACAGTGATGAGAACATGCACGGAGGAAATATGTTTTCATTTAAGTTAATAATGGTCATGATTGTAACCTTTGAAATAAAAACAAAACAAAAAGTCCACACTCACAATAAGTAAATAAACGAATTGAAAATTTGCTGACAAATATAATCACTACAAAGTTCAAAATACTCCCTAAAAAATATCATGACCAACAACAACAACAAAAAAAAAGCAACTTTACAGTTCAAAAGGCCAAGAGACAGCAAAATATTCAAGTGGTCACAGTGAATATAATCATAATGAAAAAAATCAAAATCACTCTCCAGCTGATAAAATACATTAAGAAGAACCACCATATCATTTCTGTAGTATTCTGCCAAATGCACACAACCTGTACCTAATCATGTGGACGTTTAAGACAAACCCACATGAAAGGATACTAGCAGAAAACTGAAAAGTCATGAAAGTCAGCAGAAGACTGAACAACTTGCACAATGAAGTAGACTAGAGAGATACGGCAATTAAATTCAGGTACATAATTTTGAATTGTATTAGGTTTCATTTGCAGCCATAATAAATTACCGCAAATTCAGTCGCTTACAATTTAAAATTATTCTCTTCTCAATAGGTCGAAACCCCAACACAGAGTCACCCTCGCTGAGTCAAGGTATTGGCACAGCTGCGCCCTTTTCTGAAGACTAGAGAGGAGGATCCACTTCCTCACTCGTTCAGGTTGGTGGCCGAATGCAGATCCTTGCACTTGGCCCCTGCTACCTCAGAACCAGCAACTGCGCCTAGTGGAAGCCAAATCCTCCTCCTGCTATCGCCTCCTCTTGCTCTCTGACCACACCTGGAAAAGGTTTTCCAGTTTTAAGGGTTCCTATGATTACAGGGGGCTCACCTGGATAACTTAGGTTAGTCTTCTCACCTCAAGGTTAATCACCATAACCTTAACCACCCTTTCCCATGTGAAGTCACAGATTCGTAGGGTCCAGCCGTGAGGATAAAACATCTTTGAAGGCAGAGACGTATGTGAAGGGGGCAGGAGGGATTTTTGCCCACTACTTGCATATTTTTGTTTTTTGTTTTGACTTGTATCTTTTTTGCTTTAAAGAATAGTGTTAGGTAAATTGGCAAAATTATACGTAGTTTTACAGTTTTAAGCAAGTACAACTTAACACTGGGTGACTTTGGTCCAATGTACAGCCTTCAGAAGAACAGACCAAGATAACCCGGCCTTTGAAGTGGCGGGAGAGTACCAGATCAGTTTTGCTTTGTGCCTTATTGTAGAATAGGGTTAATTAAGCGGGAGGAGCTTGCTAAGCTGTTTATGGACCATAGGTGCTTTCTTATAATTTTAGAATGTTTTGGATTTGTTTTTTTCAACTGTTGTGCAATAACTTTTATTGTTGAAAAGTAAGGTAAGGATAACTAACCACTCATTGTAATCTTCTTTGCTTAGACTTCAATTAAAATTTTATATCTAGATCAGTGCAATTTGCATAACAAAGGTGGTAAACAAAATTCCTGCAGGAAGTATATTAACTCTGGGAGGTGTTTTGGTTGGTTTTTTAAATTTAATGTTGTGTCTATATTAAAGAATAGTCACTCTCTTAGGGTAGTCTTTGCTTTTGTTTTTTACAATGTGCTGTATCTATTTACATTGGAAATTAACTTACAGGCATGAAGAGCTTTACTAATCCCAATTTTTACTGTGTTTTGCCTACTGAAATAGAAATCAGGTCAAAAACCCCAGAAGAATAAAGTAATTAACCTGAATATCACATTGAATTAGTTTTGCTAATACAGGTGTCCTGTAAATAATGCATGATTTCTTTAAAGGAGATCAAACCAATAATAAATAAGGTGAAATATTATCCATTTATAGGCACTTAGGTTGGTAGCTCTCTCTGTGTTTTTATGAGTGTGTATGTGTGTGTATATGTACACCAGAAGTCAGAGATACACAATGATATGCTGTTAACTACTATGAATGTCTAATTTCTGGACCTGAAAAGGCTTCCTTTAAATCGCCTCAAATCATTAGCAAAGATAAAGTGAATAAAACAAATAATGTTAAAAACAAAAAACTTGCTATTCACCAGGGAAAGATAAATGGTTAGAAAATTTGCCTTCCATTTTCTTATACAAATAATTCATTAATTTTTATATCTTGCTTATACACTTTGCCTATTTTAAATTTTAAATATTTTATACTTGAGAGTTAAGAGATTTTATTCTGAAAATAATCATTTCAAACTCATATTAGAATCATGGAAGAGACAGTAAATATAAATTTTTAAATATTAAATGATTTATTTGATTTTATATAGTCAGTAAACAAATGAATGGATATTAGTATTAAAGTCTTCAGATTACAACCCAATTATTTTTTCCACAAATCATAAGATTATGAATTAAAACCTGAGTACAGAAACTATAATCAAACCTCTTGCATAACTAGTCATTTAAGCTACTTTAGAAAAATGTATTTTTTCTAAATATTCAAACATTTTTGACAATTTTTTGCTAGCATGGTTTTATTAAAATTTGACTATCATATATATTTATTAAAAATTTTTGCTCTCTTGTTCACATTCTCTGATGAAAATCATAAAGAATTGTAAAATTATAGTTTTAGAAAGTGAAATATTTAGTTATATTTTGCTTGTATTTCATGTTCTTATTGTCAGTTGGTGACATTAAGGCCATTACACTACTGTTTAGAGATGAAAGTCCTTTGCCAGCTTTTTGGTCCTAGGTAACGAACTCGTGTGTGTTTCCTCGTGCTGCATTTTGACCTTTTCACTTTGTATCATTTGAAGGATACTTATCATAGAGGGCATTCTCTAGTAGCAAGCAAGAGTCACTTTAATTCATTCTGCTGAGACACAAGTACCTTAATGAATTAATGCACTACTATCTTGGCTCACAGGTTAATGGATCCAGTAATAATTTCAGCAAACATTTACAAGACAAATAATTTATTACTAAGGAAATAATTTTATATTGCCCTAATTCTTGTTTGCCTTCCCCCCAGATACTCTATGATTCAGAAGTAGGAGAATTAGAGGTAAACTTGAAAGATAAGTTATGAAAAGGGGAGGATTTAAAATGGCTAGGTCAATACACAAACATTCAAATAAACTGGAAGTGGCAAGAGTGATCGAGAAGAAATTGTGGCTCAACATAAGTGGGAAAGATTTGCCCAATGTACAAAAAAATTGGAAAGTATCAGAATAGACTATGACATAATTACGGAGGTTGTGAATTAACTTCCTTAAAATTCTTTTTAAGTGTTGCAGCTGGGCACTGACTTTTCTTTAAGATCAGTAGCTTTCTTCACCAACCTCCACTTCCCTGCTTTGTTACCATTCTCAGTATCGTCTGTGAAACAAACTGATGGATACTAAGGGCACAATGGCCCCTTTTCCCCACCAGTCCTTCCCTAGTTTACACGCATAGTTCTACCACCGAAGTTGGGTGTTGAGCTTAACATTTTGACTGCATTTGTCCTTGAAATTACAATTTAATTGATCATTATGTAAACAACAAGAGAAAAAAATAAGAACTTTTGTTTTTTCTTGGGAGTTGTTTTGAGTCCCCTGGATTAACCCCAATGAAGTTTAATATCCTAAATTAATTGTATTTAAATTAGGTATAGATAAACTAATTGTAAAAAATTGGAAGTTACTGTAAATCTCATTATAGTGCTTTGCAGGTGGACTTCAGTTATTACTTCACTCAAAAGAAATAGAAACTGGAAATCCAAGGTGATGAATTAGTTATGGGTACCTTTTATGCCTGAAAGACGACAATGGAATCCAATCAGAAGACTATACAAAAATAAAATACCTTGGCCTTGGATCAAAATAGGCAAAAGGATTAACATTTATATTTTTTAATTCAGATAAAGATGTATAAATTGTTATGTACATATTTTATAATTTTCTGGCATAAAGTGTTTATGAATGACCCAATACTGGTTCAGTACACACTCTAATGACATTTGATAAAACAATAAAGAGTTTTTATTATTAATATTATTACTATCATTATTATTTGTTGGCCGGGTTAATGGAAACTTTTGCAAAGACTGAGCCAAACAGATACAAACATTCAAGCATGTGCACACATTTTGAGCATCTGACTTTTAGCATTCTTTACTGCAAAAGGCGCATGAAGTATTTGTCTTTGTAATCAGAGTGTAACCACAGACCAACAGCACTGGCCTCACCTTGCAGTCTGGTTCAAGTCCAGACTTACTGAATCAAATCTGCATTTTTAAAGGGAACCCCCAGGTGATTTGTCTTCAATTAAAGTTTGAAAAGTGCTGGTATAGAGTTTACTGAGTGAGCATACATAACGGATATCATTTCAGTTCTAAAAGGCCGATTTTGAAAGACTTGAAGGCAAGGTTGGGATAATGAATCCATGGAAATGTAATTGGTGGATATTGCATAAGTGGTATGAGACTGTGGTGGATGTGATTCTAAGGAAAAGATTAATGCTAAGGAAAAAAGATGATTTTCACAGCTTTTGGGGGGGTTTAATATATATATTATATCCAAAGACCCTAGCTGAGAGTAAATATCAGCAAGAATATTAAATTATTAGTAATTTTCCTGCTTTTCAAAGAATTGATTTGAATAAACAGTATGATCACAAGATAATAAATGCATATTTATTTGTTGAAATAATAGAATCACAATTGCATATTTATTTGCAACTGAAACATCCATATTTAAAGCCATTGTTTGCCTTCGTTTCCTGCTGATAACTGTTTTCCTTAAAAGCACTACAGAAGGCATTCTGAACAGATGGTGGCTGCTTTTCTCTCTCCTGCATCCCTCACAACTGCCACCGAGCCTCACCATTCATTAATCTTCCATAGACTTCCAGTAGCACAGCGACTAAATTACATACGTACACACACTGAGGCCAGCATTTCTGTCAGGCTCAAAATCAAACCGAAGGCTACTGTGCCAAGTCTTTCAACCAAACTTCACTATAAAACTGCTAAAAAAAAAATAAACATTTAACTTGGAGACTGATCCAGGAATGTCCACTTTCAAATGGGAAATCATGGCTGGTCATTACATCTTACACATTTTCTACAGCATGTATCAGAAATTTTGGAGTGGAATTAAACCCTCAGAACATCTGGTTTGAGTTCACCTTGACTTGTAACTGTTTTAGAAGAGAGCTATTTTCTTGATCTTTGAAATAAGAAAAACAAAAAGAAACAATCAGAAACAATAATGCTTTCCCCAAAATTATCACTGATTTAAGAATATATAGTAGTAATATTTTATTTGCTTCAATATATTTGGAACATATCTTTCAGACTACATATTTTTTCTAACAAATGAAGTTAGTTTGTTAAATATTCAAATCACTTTCTAATTTACACATATACACTTACCTTATTAGGGTAAATAGCATACATTTCCCAGTCACTTTTGTTTGGTAATTAAAAAATTTTGATATAGTTTTAAATTAAGAAAAAAGTTGCAAAAATAATACAAAGAGTTTATGCCTTCTTTACCCAGATCTAATTGTTTAAAATTTACCCTGATTGTTTTGTTACCATTTCTTTCCTTGTCTGTAATATATGCACTTTAATTTTTTATTACTATTTGATTAAGTTGGACACATAATATACTATAGCTCTAAATTCCCCCATGTATATTTCCTGAAATCAAGGACATTTTTACATGACCATAGTATAATTTTCAAAATTAGAAAATATAGCATTAGTACAATGATACTATCTAACCTCTACTCCGTATTCAGATTTCATGTCGTCAGCTTGCCCAAATGGTATCCTTTAGAGCTATTTTATTCTCCTGACTTAAGATCAGATTCAGCATCTCAGCCTTTAGTTGTCATGTCCCTGGTTTCACTCACTGTGGAAGAGCTCCTCAGTTTCAACGCAACTCTCACGACCTTGACACTTTGAATATTAGAGGCAATTATTTCACAGAATGTGCAATATTTCCTCATGCCTAGATTCAGGGGGCTGGGGTTCAGGAAACCACACGAGTGATAGAGTGTTCTCCGGAAGTATCACATCTAGAGGCACATGATGTCGATTTTTCCTTTTAGTGATGGTGTTAACTTTGATCACTTGCTTATGGTATTGTCCACAATTTTATCCACTAAAAGTTACTATTTTTCTCTCTGTGATTAGTCCACGGCACATTTTGAAGCACATTTAGAAGGTTATTGAAAATAATGGGAAAGTTTTAATCACTTTTACAAATCACCAAACTTTGATACACATATATAATGTCTAAGTTATAGGTATTTTATCTTTACTAAAGTATGCCTAATCACACCAGAATATTAAATATCAAATGCTATATATATTAACATCTTTTTACTGTAAACTATTTTTTTAAGTCAAATGACGAGCTACAAAAGAGAACAAATTTAATAGATTAAAATTAAATAAAACTTTTGAATCTTTTATTTTGGAACTGCTTCTATAAATCCATTATATTTTGATTTCAGTTTAAATGAAAAGAAAACCAAGCCCTCAAAAATTTTGTATTCTTTTCTTTTTTAAAGAAAAGTAGATGTTAAATACTGATTACAGAAATTTCACTAATTTAATTGTTAGCATCAAATGTAAATTTGAGATTGTAATTTAGAGGCAAAGCTATCTTTTAATTGCACAAAAGAGAATTAGCATTAAGGATAATCTCGCCAATCTCCATAATTATGAATATTTCTACAACGGGACTAAAAAGCTCAGGATATTATGTGTTGACATTCCTGCACTGCTCTGTATATACTTTGTTCAGTGTGTTTTAACTACACATCCATTACAAAATCATGTTAAATAGCTGTCTCCTTGGGCTTGTGGATTTAAATATTCAAAATATTATATTCTTCACATTATTCTAGGCAATTTTTTCTCCTGTAGAAAGTATCTCATGGTTCTTCATAGAAAAGAGCAGGGGAATTAACATTTATTAAGTGTCCACTTTGTATCAGTCTCTATGTTAAAGGCTTTTTATAACATCGTAAATATTTTTAAAGGATACTCATAGGAAATCATGAATACATGTGAGGTTAAAGAAACAGGGGTACCCTGCACCTAAACTGTGTTTATAATTTTATTTTACTCTGTATGGCTATGTTTTAGAGACCCAGTGGGCTAGGCTCAACCTATTACAAGATGAATACAACAAGATGAGAAACTGAACATGTTGTTTTTTTTAAAGTAATAATCTTACATTAGAGAGGAAGTAGGTGTGACTACAACATGATATCAGTCCAGATGTCAGACCAATTCGTGGCTGTGTTTTAGATGAGGAAGCTCAGAAAATGATGGGTGAACACTGTAAGAACTCCCTCACAGAAACCTTTAAGACATTGCAACAGTCAGTACCTGAGCAGCACTTACGGTAATTAAAGGGGAAAATGGGAACCTTTGGGTGGGCTGGAGCATTTCTGAAATAAGTTCAGGACAGCCAAGGAGCAGGTAATCATTAGCACTTGGGTGGTGTCTTAATAAAAGATGGCTTAACAGAATACTTAAGTTTACTAAGCACTGGTTACGTCCACTCATTTAGTTCACAAAGATTTTAGAGACACAATTAAATGGTATGTACTGCTCTGTGGCACTGAGGTTGCAGCACTCAATGCAGCCTCTAAAAAGAGATAGTAGGTTTTGATTCACAAAGTTCAGAGTGAATCATACCAAAAGCTGATTGTACAGCTAATGAATAAATAATGCATGGACACGGCTTAATGACTGGTGTGTCAGGTGGTAAGCTGATGGAGTAGAGAGTTAGCCTTTTCAAACACACTGTAAACTGTGAAAATTATAGTCTTGAGTCATTTGAGAGTTCCTGAAAGTACATATATACAGATATAAACATATTGATATAAACTTGGGTCATGTTTCATGCCTACCCTGCAGCAAAATGCCCATCTCCAAAATTTAGAAACTAAAAATTAAAAAGGAAAAATATAAATTGACCTTCCTGCAAGATTTCCAAACTCACACTAAATTGTTTTATCTCTAGTCAAAGAACACATGTTCAGCAGCTATATTATGCAGTAGTTTAGAATATTACTCAGTGTATTAGCTTCCTGTTGCTGCTATGACAAATTGTCACAACCTTGGTGAGTGGCTGAAACCAATGCAAATCTTACAGTTCCAGAGGACATAAATCTGGAAGGGGTCTCACTGCAATAAAATCAAGGTGTCAATAGGGTTTTGCTCCTTTCTGGAGGTTATGGCAACAATGTGTTTTGTTTTCCAGCTTCTGGAAGCCACTCATGTTCTTTGACATGTGGTCCCCTTTCATCTTCAAAGTTAGCAGCAGCCTGTTGCATTTTCCCACACCGCATCACTCAGACACTCTTCTGCTTCCTTTTCTGCTTTTAAGGGCCCTTGGGAGTCCATTGGGCTCCAATGGATAACCCGGGATAATCTCCCTATTTATGATCTGCTGGTTAACAATCCTAATTCTGCCTGCAACTTTAATTCCCTTTTGCCATGAAACCTAGCATATACACAATTTCTGGTGATAAGGACATGCACATTTTTGGGCCATGGGGAGGGGGTCATTGCTCTGTCTACCACATAAATGTTGCTTAGTTGGCGTAACAAAAGTTCTCATTTGCTAAGAGATTCAGATTGAAAGGTTCCTTCTGCCATTCTAAAACCCAAATTATCTCTTTTGTTACTTTTCAGTTCTTAAAAATATTATTTATTATTTTTAGAGAGAGGGTAAAGTGTTGGGGACCGCCCTGCCTGGTCTCAGGAAGCTGTGACCCCCTATGACTTAGGCTGAGTGAGAGACCTCTGGACCAAGAGCCACTAAGGAGACAAAAATTTATACCCCTGGCATGAATGCTACCTGTTCTGTGCCTGGCCTTTAATGCTTGATCAGTTAACCAATGATGGGTAACAATTTTCTAAGATGGAGAACGGACCTAAAACAGGTGCTGACCACTTAAAGACCTCTGGAATAAGACTCACGAGGCTGTGGAAATGAAGGGGCTGTGGAAAGGAAGGGGCTGTGTAAAGGAAGGGGTGATTGTCATCAACCGCTGCCCCCTCTTAGCCTGAGTCTTTGTACTTAGATGTGAGAATTCCAAGTCTCCTGGCTGCCTCTGTCTCCAGCCCTTCTCGGGGCTTAGCAAACAGCCAAAGGGGCAGCTCAGACAGGAGACGGTGGACCCCCGGGGTTATCAGGCCTGTGACAAAGAATATGCAAGACCCTGTAAGATCTGTTTGCTAGAGGATGTTATTAACTTGGAATTTAAAGGCACAGACAGGAAACCTTTGGAACCTGTAGTCCTTTCATATGATAAAACTCCAATCTCTGCCCGGAATCACAACAGGGACTCTGTCAACATCTTTGTAAGTTACCTGTTCCCTTTGATCCTTTCTGCCAGACTGCAAATCCACAAACTGAGTCTACTTTCTCAATGAAAACCCACTGGGGAAAAGGTACAGGGCTCTCCCCACTAAAAGGTGTAGCCATGTCCTCTGTATCCCCGCAGAATTATGATAGATTCTGTGTATTATGCGTGTTTAATGAACATCCGTAGCCAAGATGACTACCGTGGGATGGCCGGGACGGTAATTCTTTCACAGTAAAGGAGGGAGAAAGAGAGGGAGAGAAACATCAATGTGGGGTTGTCTCTCATGCACCCCCTACTGGGGACCTGGCCTGCAACGCAGGCATATGCCCTGCCTGCGAATCAAACCGGTGACCCTTTGGTTTGCAGGCCAGCACTCAGTCCACTGAGCCTCACCAGCCAGGGCTCTTTTGTTATTTTTCAAATTATCTACTTAAATTACACAATTATAAAATTGTATGTAATCTGTAGAGTTTCTCTGAGCTATTCCTACAGAATTTTTCCCTTTTGGATTAGAGTTTTGTTCAAATAAAGCAAAGCCTATGAAAATTTTCACTTATTGCCACAGGAAATGTCATAATAATGCATTAGTAAATTCTAACTAAATTGTTGATTAGTAGATGATTTTCAAACACTCCAAACTATTTAAGCTGCTATAACAATATAATAGACTTTATGGCATAACAACATAAATTTATTTTTTATAGTTCTGGAGGCTGGGAAGTCCAAAAAAAGGTGCTGGCAGATTCAGCGTGTGGTGGGAGCCCACTTCTGGTTCATGGACAGTTAGTTGTCTTTTCATTGTGTCTTCACATGGCATATGTGAAGGGGATGAGGGAACTCCCTGAGGCCCTTTTTATAGGAACCATAATCACCAACATGAAGGCTCCATCCTCATGACCTAATCACCTCCCAAAGGTCCCATCTCCAAATCCAACACTTTGGGAACTAGGTCTCAACATGTGTATTTTGGGTGACACAAACATTCAGCCTATAGCACCAAACCATATCAAATATTTCCTTAAAACTCTCATGTTTCTAATATAATTTAGATGTTAGTGTAGACACATTATCCCTCAAGGCATACACACAGTTGAAAAAATAATAACTCCCAATATAGTTGTATATTTGGGAATACTGGGATGACTCCACAGCCATCTCAATGTAAATTCTTAGAGGCTGGAAGATGGGGAAAGCAAGGTTTTCTGATCTCTTGGTCACTGTGGCTCCTGCCTCCAGATTCAATTGAAGGAATGTAGTTTAGAAAATGTTTCCTCATTCCACCCCTTTTCATTGTGCATATCTATGTGCACCCACATAGAGAGAAACAAACAACTCAAAAAATCTGTCAATATATGTGTATGTATTATATACAAACTTCACTGAAGACTGAGGATATATATTACACATATACATTCTACCAGAGCACTTGGTTTTATAATTTGTTGAAAGTCTAAAAGACCATTAAATTGATCACTTGATTTTTAGTTGATCATAAGGTAGTATATTAAAATGATTGCCTTTGAAGCAAGATAGACCTGGTTTGACAACTCTGCTCTGATTCTAATGGCTTCCTAAGAGTCCTGGCTCCTCCCACTCCAGGGTCCAGCTGCCCACCTGGAAACTGAGACCCAGCTCAGAATATGTCCATCAGTGGGTGAACATGTAGCAGGCTGGCATGGGGAAAGATAGTTCACTGGAGTTGGAACTGTAAGACAGTAATTTCCTTGGGTTTCCCCTTAAACCCCGCACCCAATCAGAGACCCCTTTATCCAGCAAGGGGACTGTCCCTGCGGTTATGCATGCGCAGTTGAGCCCCAGAATCACAGCTTCGAGACGTCACCCTGCTATAATAGTGAAAAACACACTCCTGGGTGAAGATTTCATGCTAACGAGTCATGGGGCACATGAAGAAACATGCAGTTGTACTGCATGAGTACCAGAGGTCCCGCCTCTACATGCTTAAACAACATACTTAGACATCATCTGTCATCTCTCCCCACTAAAACTCTTTAAAACTACCCTCTGGCTTGGTTCAGAGAGCAGTAGCTGCTTCCTCCCTTTGGGGTTATCTCCCTCCAGCATAAGCTTGTACACATCTCTCACCTGACCACTCCTGTTGAGCTGAACACTTGATTTCTCTCTTGGGAGTTCCCAAGGACCTGGGGTGCAGGTAACAGAGCCTTCATCCCTACAGAGTCTCACTGGTTAGAGCAATCTAGAGTAATCTTTTCTCATCTGTAATAGAAGAATAGCCAATTTGTAGAGGTTTTCTGAGGGGCAGATGAATGAGCATGTGGAAAGGGACTAGCAAATGCGTAATTCCTGCTCTGAAGTCTCTCTTCTGTGTCAAAGCTTATGGGAACAGTTTGTTGTTGTTTCCAAATAGCCTCATAACATTTTTTCTTGTTGCAAGTCATTCTACTCAGAACCCAATGTTTCAGGCCTTACTCTTTTTTAAAATATTTTTTATTTTAACTGTTGTTGCAGTACAATTTTCTATCTTTTACTCCCATGCCAACCCACCAGACCTTACTCTTAAAAAGAAAAAAAAAATCCAGAAGTTATTAAATTAGTTAACATTTGAATGTGCTATATAAAGAAGGTCATTGTAAATAGTGTGAATCAAGCCTCAAGTCAACAAATTATTGGACCTGGAAAGCGGAGACACTGTTAATTGGAAGTACTACCGTCATTGCTTAGATATTTTTTTGATACACACCTGCTGTGATACTCCTGGTTTTGCCTGTGTTGCCAACCTAACAGTTTGTGCATACCTGACTAATGAAATTCCATGGTTCTCACAGATAGGCTGAGTACAGATGGCTCAAAAGAATTCTTATGACAAAGAGACCTTTGGGACCCACAAACAGGACAATGCATTCTCTAAAATGATAAGATTCCTTGGGGCAGTTGTTGGCAGATGCAATGTGTATGTGCATGGGCTAATTGCCGGTTAAATGACCCATATTGGATGTTAAGGAAAGAATGTAAGAAAGGTCACACCCCACTGAGCTATTTGGCATCTTAAATAAGCAATAAACTACCTTTGATTTTAAATGCATTAGAATATGCCTAATAGACAATATAACTTTCAACAAAATTTTTACCACAATAGGGGTGGAATGTTTCTTTTACTGTGAATAAATGGACTGATCAAAACATAGTCATCATTTTGTATTTAAAATGATCTATCTGGTTATTATCATAAGCCTGACAATTTGGGTCAATGACCTATTTAGTGTTAAAAGTAATGGATTATATTGTGTGTGCTTGGTGAGGGAGAGTATGTGTGTGATATAGTAACACTTTAATTAGTTCTTCCAGTGTTTAAAGAAACTGTGAGGCTAATTAATTTTTAAAAATCTACTTTGAATATAATTTTAGAATGTTATTTCTATTTCATATAGTTTTAGGATGCTATTTCTAGTTTGTCAGCTAATAAAATTGCAGTAATTTAGTATGTGGATAATCTAACATTGAACAGGAAAGCATTGGAATTATACTTATCAATTATATTATTTGAACAACTATTCGCTTGTTGCGGTTAGAGATATGCTATAAAGGAGGATCTCAATGCTTTGGAAAAAAATTTGGAACAGTGGCATTTGATCAGAAGATTTAGGAAAGATTAAAGATGCCACAGAAGGAAATAGTGAAAGCTTCATTATGACAGAATCTGTCTTATAAATTTCTTATGCTAAACTGCTTTGGGAAGGACTTAAGAGTTTCTCATCCAGAAACTGGTAGGTATTATTTAACAGAATCATAGAGTAGCACCAGAAAAAAAGAAATAAGTGTAAAATGTTATTTCTCATAGAACCTACTGATATTACTATTCAAGGAAATGTATATATCAAGGAAATTTGCATGAGTAAGATTCATGAAATTTATCTCTACATTTTAAGGTTAACTAGTTTCAGTGTTCAGTTGAGGGTTACAAAACACTCATAGCTTACAAAAAATTAAAAGTGAGGCTACCTATAAACAAGACTAAAATCTGTTGAATTGTGGGAGAATGAAGAAAATTTAAAAGACAAGTCAGGGACGCTCACCACACTGATCCCACTCCGGGAGCCCGCCCAGTGGTTACCGCCATCTCCCAGCGTTTTCAAACGGTGCGCAGTAGTGGAGAGTGAGGCGCGCGGGGCACAAACTGAGGTCAAGCCCAGTAAACAAGCAGAAATGCCACTTAAGGAAAAATGTGTTAGAAAAAGGTTTTAATTATTCAGAAATCTTTAGAGTTGGTTAATCAAACCTAGAAAATATTACAATGTAAAGACCTTTGCTGAACAAAACTAGAATGATTGAGAGCTTATTATAGAACTTTTCATCTAGAGCAAAATATTTTTAAAAAATTACACTTTACTTAAGTACATTTGTTTTGCAATATATTTACTTCTTAAAATTGCTAAAATAAGACACTGGTTACATATTTTGAATTAGCTATCTCGATTTTAGTACATTTTCATTTTCTTATGAAATTAAAACCTAATCATATTAGACAGCAATTGTAGATGTTTTAAAATAAATTTTCATCTTTCCTGGAAATAAATGAAATACATTTAGGATGAGGTGCATAATGACTGTATGTTTAAAAGTCATGTCATTTCCCTCTCCTCACTTGTTTGCTATCTTTTTGGTAAACCATTGTCTCCTTTTTAGAAAGATGATTAGACTTAGGACTCAAGTTATACCTTCTTATAGCTTGAGGGAACTGGAGGGTTGTTAAGAGCAGGAATCTATCTGAATGTTAAAGCTCTAGTTACTGTGCATGATGGTAGAGATGAGAGTGGTAGCAAAAGATTGTTCAGTCCATTCTGATCAGAGAGGCAGATGCTAATGGTGATGATCAAGTAAACTAGGAAGAGTTCATAAAAATGATGACAGCAAAATGGAGACATTGGAAGAATGTGTTAAATTTCCTGTATACATTCTTTATTTACCTTTTCTCTGCAACTTATATGTAAAAGATTTCCCCTTACTGCCCTGGCTGGTGTGGCTCAGTGGATTGAGTGCTGGCCTGCAAACCAAAGGGTTGCTGGTTTGATTCCCAGTCAGGGCACATGCCTGGTTGCGGGCCAGGTCCCCAACTGGGGGCATGTGAGAGGCAACCCCACTTTGACATTTCTCTCCCCCTCTTTCTCCCTCCCTTCCCCTCTCTAAAAATAAATAAATAAATAGATAGATAGATAAATAAATAAATAAAATCTTTAAAAAAGATTTCCCCCTACTGTTAAAAAATATGCATGTACAGTAATTACTACTTCATTCTTCTGTGTTTTCTTCCCTTAATTTACTGTCATTTTCCTGAAACCTAATATTAGAAAATTGATCAAGTAACATGTTTCATGGAGTCCCCTCTGTATATATGTAAGGCCTTCTGCACATTTAAACTTGGAGTTGATCAAAGGGGGGAACATCTGGGTTATTCCTTTTTTATAGTAATTTTCCTGAGGAACTGTCAGTGTGATGTTGTTGAAGAATGGAGTAATAACCTTGCATGAACTAAGGCAGTCAACATTATGTACTTAAATTAACAGCTAACCACTATGCTGTGCACCCAAAACTAATACAGAATAATATTAAGTATAAATTATAATTGAAAAAATAAAAATTAAAAAATTACACTGTTGCAAAATGGATGTATTATCTAGGCAATCATACACTTTTTGTTTTTTACTATGGGGTCCATACCAGAAACTTTTTTTAAAATTGATAAACTTGATTTTTAAACTTTGTTTAGCCACTTAAAGAAAATTTGCATATGACCTGATTTGCCTCAAATCCATTTTAACTTGTATATTGGCTTTCAAAAAAAAACTGTAATTCTCCCCTCCCAAAACTTTTATTCAAATGATATTTCTGGAGTTCCTGTTAAGTTCCAGGCAATGTTGTAGACCCTGGAAACATCAAGGAGAACTGGGTAGACTGCAACACTGCTTGAAGATTTGGAAGGGAGAGGCAAATAACACAAAGTAAATCAATAAATGGGTAAAATATTTAAAGCGGAAATAAGAATATGGAATAAATTGAACTAGACCAAGTGATAAAGTAGGGTAATGCAAAAACAGACTCTGGCATACTAAAAATTGTCCAGTATGACCTCCACTTGGCCTGGGTATTTGTAACGGTTCGTCCTGTCCTTCTTGATAATCCTGAATTGCCCAGCGAAGGCCTGCTAAGCCACAGGAATTAGTCCTCCCTTTTTGAGAACTATCTTTCCAGAGTCGTTTCCCAAACTTGTGAAGCGTCAGCTGACCACTATGCTAAAGCTCTTTAAAAATTCCGCCCTTCTTTCTCAAGTTAAAACACCCTTTTGAAGTTGTCCTCACTACAACATTCTAAATAGAGAATTATTCTTAACACTTGACTTAAAAAGTAAACAGAAAAATTAAAAAGGAATTCTGAAGCTATTGAAGTAATACAGGTAAAGCCAGAAGTGAAAAACACAGAAACAAAAATCAGAGAAGACAAAGACAAAATGACAATGAAATGGTAGGTCTATATCCAACTCTACAACAATCTACGTTGTACGTTCCCATATAAACACCAAACAAAAAGCAAAGATTACTCAACAGATTAAAACCAGTAAGACAAAGCTACGTGCTGTGTGCAAGAGACATTGCAGTTAAAAAGTTACACATAAATTGGAAATAAGTAGAATACATATAGACATTGTAAGCAGTAAAATGTGAAAGTCTGTGGTGGCTATATTAATATCAGAAAATATATTTCAAGTAAAGAATTATTTCCAGAGATCTAAAAATACATATAAAATATAAAAGTCAGTTCACATGGGTTACCCTACAATCTGGAATATGCCTAGTGGCAAAACCTAAAAATACACAAAGCCAAAAACTCATAGATTAGATAATTTCCAAATTATAACAGGATATTTTAATAGCCCTCTCTCAGTAATTGACAGAATAACTAGATAAAGAATCAGCAAATACATAATTTATTTAAACCATATTGTTAAGATCTTTGAACTAGCTGATATTTATGGAACGCTGCTCAATAATGAACAGCTACAAAATAACAGAACATTTTCAGGTAACTATGTGCACATGGTTCATTCACCAGTGAAATCCTGTGCTGAACCTTAAAACAAGCTGTGGTAAATTTCAAATTACTGGCATTTTACAGAGTATATTCTTTGACTGTGATGGAACTAAATTAGATACCAATACCAAGAAGCTATGTAAAAGCCAATCTCAAAATTCCTTTTGGGAAATTTAACAACATTTCTACATAATGCAGAAGTTTAAAAAATTACATGAAAAATATAAAATAAAAACTAAACTATAGTAAATATAACATATATCAAAAATTGTGGGCTGCAGCTAAAACAAAACCCAAATGGAAATATATAGCTTGAAATGACAATATTAAAACAGGAGAAAGAGCGGAGGTCAATAATCTAATACTACCTTAAAAAGCTTAAAAACAAAAAAACTAGAGTCAAAATAAAGTCAAAGTAAGTAGAAGAGATTAAAATAGTAAAAGCAGAGTTCAGCAAAAATGATAATATAGAGAAAATTAACAATGCTATGAACTGGATCTTTAAAAAGTTTTAAAAAACTTTTAGTAAAAACTAAAAACTAAAAACTAAATTACTAACTAGAATAATCAAGTGGAAAAGAACAAAACCAATAATACTAATATTGAAAGAGGGATTACCACTACAGACATAAAAATGATAATAACAGAATAGTGTGAATAGATTAAGGCCAATAATTTTACCAGCTTAGAAGAAATGTGCATAATCTTTGAGAAATGTCAAAACTGATAAAAATTAATCAGACAATATGAATCTTCCTACTTCTGTTGAAGAATTGAATTAATACACACACACACAAATAATCTCTAGGCCTGGATGGTTTTACAACTAAATTCTATTAAATATTCATGGCAGAAAGAAATAACATCAATCCTACAACTCTTTCCCAGTAAAGAAGGAGGCTACTTCCCAATTTCATATATATGCTATCATAAACCTAAAAACAAAACCCAACAAGGACACTGCAAAAATAAATACAAATATACAGACTAATATCCCACATGAACATAGTCATAAAGCTTCTGAACAAAATATTATCAAACTGAATGCAAAAATATATAAAAAGGATGATGCCCCATGACCGAATAGGGTTTATTCCAGGATTACAATGTTAATGTACTAGTCAAAATCAAACAACATAATTCGGCACATTTACAGAATGAAGAAAAAAAACACAAATTCACTTTTATTGATGCAGAAAAAGAAACTGACAAAATTTAGCACCAATTTTGATAGAACTTTTAGCAAATGAGAATAAAAGAGAATTTCCTCCCTCTTGTTCAGAGCATTTATTGATAAACCTATAGCTAACATGCTACTTCAAATAAAATAGTGGGTACTTTTCTCATAAATGTATAATCATTGCTAGAATAGCCACACTCATCACTTATATTCAGTATGAAAACATTAATGAATCTACAAGACAGTTTTTAGAACCAATAAATTAATTTAACAAGGTTGTAAGTTATATAGTTAATTAAAAATTGAATTTTTATATACTTGCATCAAAAAGTAGGAAAAAATAATTTTATTTAAAATACTGCTATTACAGACTCTATATATGTGCCCCCATTCATATATAGAAAACTAATAAGTGATGTGATGGTATGTAGGTCTGAAGCCTTTAAAATATAATTATATCGTGAGGATAGAGCCCTCCTGAGTGGGATTAGTGCCCTAATAAGAGGCTGGGTGGATTCAGCAGGAGAATTCAGCAGGTGAATACAAGAACTCAGCAGTCTGAAACTCAGAAGAGACTCTTACCAGAACCTGACCATGCTGGCACCTGAATCTCAAATTATCAACTTCCAGAACTGTGAGAAATAAAGTTCTGTTTATAAATCAACAGTCTATGGTACTTTGTTATTGCAACCTGAACTAAGACAACTGCCAAAAACATAAAATATTTCCAAGGAACAACACTATATACCTTAATCAAGAAACCAGCAATATAGTGCACTAGTAACAGATGTGTGGTCCCCATTGCCCCCTTTATAAATGGGAATGTCTACTGAAGTTTTCCTATCCAAACCTTGTAATTTCATGTTATGAGTGGAAGATATCTTTATTTCCCAGTTTTCAGGTCATGAGAAGTCATACCCAAGGGATTACACCTACACATTGCAGCAGAAGAGTTTTAACCCACACTTGGATTTACTGAGATAAGTTACCAAACTAAAACTTGATGACATAATAGGATGAGAATTTAGGATGTCATGGAAGAGGCTGAGTGAATTTGGAAAGCGGGAGGAATGTAAATAATTTGTAGCCCAGGAAGCTGAAATTTCTTTACTATTGTCACTTTCAGATGCAGAGTATGGGCTGGCAACATTCATGTTTAGTCCAGTGGAACAGGTGGCAGTGATGATGTGTGTGTTCCTGCCTTGTACTAATCAGAGGACTGACAACTTCTGAGTGTTCCTTTTGGAAGACAGCTACCACGTTGGACTATCTGGAGACTTCCATATTCAGAAGGCAAACCTAGTCTCATGGAAACAGAGGTTACAAAGAAACACTGAGATTTCAGACAGTGAGTAAAGCCTTCTAGGACATTCCAGCTGAGACAACTGAATTTAAGACACCAGGATCCAGGTGAATATTCCTAATTGACCCATACCAGCTCTTTGGGCTACCCCAGGTTAGTCTTCAGGCATCATGGAACTGAGACTAGGAACCCTCACATGTGCTTTCAGATTTCTGGACAAAATTAATGCTTGTTGTTTTTTTTTTTTTTTTCCTTTAGGGAAAGAGTACATTCCCCCAACTGTCTAGTAGTAGAGAGAAAGCCAGTTCTACCTGAAACATGATCTGGTAGTACGCGGACTGATCTCACGGAAAAAGGAAATAAAGGCATACATCTTGATTCGAGTATGGTGAAAAATGGAGATGCACACTGGAAAATGCTTCAAGATGAGGTATTAAGAAGAGAAAGTAACAGGAAGACCCGGTTACTTGAGAGAGAAGTGGGATTTCATGAGGAGACAGGTGTCTGAAAGAGAACTGGACCTGTCACTAAACATAACTACTGCCAACATCAGAATTAAAGCATATCCTGTAGTTTACTATCAGGTTTTTAGTATGAAGTAAATAATTTGTACACTTTTAGTTTGATAGTCAATAACCAAAAAGTACTATATCTATTTCTTGAAAAGTGAAAAAAGAAATTCCTGTTGCATTTCTCCTATTAAATGGATTTTTCTCTGATATTCTAGATTTTTGTTTAATGTAAAAAAAAATAGTCTCCTTTTAAAAGGACTCTTTCTAGTCACCGCATTAAGGGGGAAGCAAACAGGGTTGGTTTAAGACTTACTGTAGCGTCTGGCTCCAGTAGGACTTTAACCATTACAATCTGACATTACAATTGCCCTTAAATGGTGGTAGTCTCATGCAATGGTGATGGAAAAGCATCACACTCATTTCTAGTACAGGAGTTTTAGTGGAGTTCTGGGCATAGCACAGTGTTTGTTTGTTTTCTTTTTGCTCTTTTTAATTTTTATTTATTATTTTTATTGAATTTATTGAGGTGACATCGGTTAATAAAATCATATTGGGTTTGGTTGTACAGTTCTATAATCCATCATCTATATATTGTATTGTGTCTTTACCACCCCAATTCATTTCTCCTTTGATCGCCATTTAGCCCCTCTTCATACTCTTCTACCTTCCTCTACCCTCCCTTCCTCTGGTAATCACCAAAATGTTGTCTGTGTCTATGAGTGTTTCCTTTAACTTAATCCCTTCACCTTATTCAACCAGCTCCCCACCCTGCTCCACTCTCACAGCTTCAGTCTGTTCTATGAGTCTTTCTATTTTGTGTTAGTTTATTTCATTCATTAGATTCCACATACAAGTGAAATCATATGATGCTTATCTTTCTCTGATGGGCTTATTTAACTTAGTACTTTTCAGGTCCATCCATGGTGTTGCAAAAGGTAAGATTTTCTTGTTGTTTGTTTGTTTGTTTGTTTACAGCCAAGTAGTATTTCACTGTGTAAATGTCCCACAGCTTTTTTATCCACTTATCTACTGATAGGCACTTGGCCTGCTCTCAAATCTTGGCTGTTATAAATAATGCTGAAATAGACATAGGGCTGCATATATTCCTCCAAATTAGTGTTATTAGGCCATAAGGCAATTCCATCTTTAATCTTTGAGGAAACTCCATACTGCTTTCCACAGTATCTGAATTTCTATGAACAGTGCATGAGGGTTACGTTTTCTCCACATCCTTGCCAACACTTGTTGATTGTGATTTATTGATGATTGCCATTCTGACAGGTGTGAGGTGATAGCTCATTGTGTTTTAATTTGCACCTCTCTGATGATTAGTGAGGTTGAACATCTTTTCATATATCTATTGGTAATCTGTATGTCCTCTTTGGAAAAGTGTCTATTCACGACTTTTGCCCATGTTTTAATTGAATTGTTTGGGTTTTTTGTTTTTGTTTTTGTTTTTGCTGTTGAGTTGTATAAATATTTATAAATTTTGGATATTAACCCTTTATCAGATATATCAGTGGAAAACATATTTTCCCATTCAGTGGGTTGAATTTCATTTTGTTGATGGTTTCCTTTGCTGTGCAAAAAACTTTTTAGTTTGATGTAGTCCCATTTGTTTATTTTTCTTTTGTCTTGCCAGAGGAGATGTATCAGAAAAAATATTGCTTTAAGAAATGTCTGAGATTTTACTGCATATGTTTTCTTCTAGGATTTTTATGGTTTTAAGTCTTTAATCCATTGAGTTTGCCCTTGATTTTGGTGTAAAAAGGTGGTATAGGCTTTGTTTTTTGTTTTTTTTGCACATATCTATCCAATTTTCCCAACATCATTTCTTAAATAGACTGCCTTTACCACATTGTATTTTCTTGCCTCATTGTCAAATATTATTTGACCATAAATGTATGGTTTTATTTCTGGGCTCTCTATTCTCTTCCATTGATCTATGACTGTTTTATTTATTTATGTATTTCCAGTAACATGCTGTTTTGATTACTATGGCCTTGTAGTATAGTTTGATATCAGGTAGCATGATTTCTCCAACTTCATTCTTCTTTCTCAAGATTACTGCGGCTATTCTGGTTTTTTTATAATTCCATATAAATTTGTATAATATTTGTTCCAGTTATGTCAAACATGCCTTTGGTAGTTGATAGAAATTGTGTTGAATTTGTAGATTACTTTGGATAATATAGACATTTTAATGGTATTCATTCTCCCTTTCAATGAAAATAGTAATGTATCATATTTGTATCTTAAGTTTCTTTCTTCATTATCCATTCATTACCCAAGTACAATTCTTTCATGTCTTTCATTGAATTTATTCCTGGGTTTTTTTGATGCAGTTTTTATAAGATTTTTTTCCATTTCCATTTCTGATAGTTCATTATTGGTGTATGTAAATGCAACTGATTCCTGAATATATATTTTGTACCCTGATACTTTACTGAATTCATTTCACAGTTCTAGTACTTTTTTGATGGCAACTTTAGTGTTCTCTATATACAGAATCGTGTTATTGGGAGATGAGGACAGTTTTACTTCTTCCTTTTCAATTTGGATGCTTTCTATTTCTTCTTCTTGCTGTGGTTAAGACTTTCTGCTATGTTGAATAAGAGTGAGTAAAGCAAACATTCCTGTCATGCTCCCAATCTTAAGGGAAACACTTAGTTTTTGTGCATTGAGTAAGATGTTGGCTGTGGGTTTTTTATATATGGCCTTTATTATGTTAAGGTATGATCCCTCTTTTCCCACTTTGTTGAGTGTTTCTATCATAAATGTGTGCTGGATTTTACCAAATGCTTTTTCTGCATTTATTGTTATGATCATGTGATCTTTATCCTTCATTTTGTTTATGTGATATATCACATTTATGGAGTTGTGGATATTGTACCAACCTTGCATCCTCAAAATAGATCCACTTGATAATGGTGGAATATCTTTTTAATGTATTGCTGGATCCATTTTGGTAATATTTGGGGGATTATTAGCATCTCTGTCATCAGAAATATTGCCCTATAATTTTCTTTTTCTTTTTTGTAGTGTCTTTATCTGGTTTTGGAATTAGGATAATGCTGGCCTCATAAGATGAGATGTTGAGTCTCCTCTTAAATATTTCAGAATAGCTTGAGAAGAATAGGAATTCTTTGACTGTTTGATAAAATTCACCTGTGCAGCCATCAGCTCCCAGAATTTTGTTTGTTGTGAGTTTTTTTTTTAGTACTGTTTCCATTTCACTAGTTGCAGTCTGTCTATGCAGATTCTCTGATTCTTCCTGAATCAGTTTGGTAAGATTGTACAGGGTGCAGCACAAATAATGCCCCATTTTTATTACAAAATATTTTATTACAAAATCATAAACATGTAATTCTATACTATAACAATATCATGCTCAAGCACTCTATATGATGTTAAGTGAAATGTTCCCATTGCTATTCATCTCATGCAAGACATTCACGTACCCTACCAACTACACTCAAGCAGGTGTCACTTCTGCTGGGCACTGTATGTTTACAGTTTATCTGTTTAATCCAGACAATTTGTTGCCATATATTTGTCTGTAGTATTTTTTTCATAATTCTTTTTGTTTCTGTGGTGTCAGTTACTCCTCCTCTTCCATTTCTGGTTTTATCTGTCTGTTCTCCTTTTTTCTTGATGAGTCTGGTTATAGGTTTGTGAATTGTGTTTATCTTTCCAAAGAACCAGCTCTTGGTTTCATTGATCTTTTGTATTGTTTTTTTCAGACTCCACTGTGTTTATTTATGCTTTAATTTAATTTTTCTTCTATGGATTTTGGGCTTTGTTTGTTGTTCTTTTTCAAGTTCTTCTAAGTGTACAGTTACATCATTTAGTTGAGATTTTTCTTGTTTCTTTAGGTAGGCCTGTAATTCTATGAATTTCTCTCTTAGTGTGAGGCAAGTGGGTATCCAAAGAGTGTAGCTATTGCTTTGCTCCAGGCTGATGTCCTATGGAGGAGGTGCTGTACCTGAAAAAGTTGGCATCTGAGGAATGGGAGAATGACTCAGCATAGGCATCCTGGCAGTCGTTTCTTCAGGTCTCTTCCCAGAGCCACTTCTTCATGCAATTCTAGTCTGCTTTACCTTATATTTTCCAGAGCCCAAGGTAAGTGGTTGCAAATGAGATTTCATGCCTTGACCTCTTAAGCGGGTGCATGTGTCTCTAGCAGACTCTGTCTCTCCCTGGGGAACAGAATCCCTACTACTTTTCACAGCCAGACATTATGTAGAAGTCTCTTTTCAGCTTTGGGCTGGAGAGCTCAGTTTGGGTTCTAGACCCTATGCTTCTCAGAGGGAATCATTGATCATTGCAGCTGAGGTATCCCTCTAGAATCTCAGCTACTGCGGTGGGAGTGGGGCCAGCCTTTTCATGTCTCTGCTGTCTTCCTACCAGTCTTGATATGGCTTCTTCTGTAATTCCTTGGTTCTTGTCTTTAGAAGTCCTCAGTTGATTACGCATGTTGTTTGGTCTATATTTTTTAACTATAATTCTAGTTTGGTCTTGAGAGGAGGTGAGTGTAACATCCAACTATTCCACAGCTCTCCAGGATCTATTTTGTAGAGCATTGTAATTACTCATGTTTTTCTCATTGGAGAACATGTTAAAGAAATGAAAAATATTCACAGAGTACATGAAGAGTACATGTGATGGGTATAATATATAAATATGACAAAAGGTTACAAGGGACCAAAGGGATTTCTTAGCCATTGGATTTCTAATAATCAAAGGGAATTGTAAAGGAAATTTCATGAGTCGTGTCACAAAAGAGTAAAATACACATGCTTGTCCAGGGATAGAATACCATTAAATTCCAGAAAGTAAGCACAGCTATTTGGTGCAATTGATATTCTTTCAGATAAATGTTTGCTTGTCTGGATAAATGGTTTGCAGTATAATAGAATTCTGTGAGTGTGTGTGCTTAAAACATTCTTCCAGCCAAAGCTTTACCACTGCCTGAAATTACTCAAAACAAACTGACATGTAAAAAATTATCAAAATATATTTCTTCATTAAATACAAACTAGTTACTACATAACTTTAAGAGTAAAAATCATGACATTTTATTAACATGAAATTAAGTTCAGTAAAAAATCACCTGAGGAGAATGCATTTATATTTCTGCCCATTCTTCCCACTTCCTTTCTCAATACCCCTTCTATTTGAGTTCATTACAACATAGTCTGTCCTAGTCTCTCTGTTTTACCAGATGGAGAACACATGTACCTTATTTAACACTTTTTCTTAAAAATTCTGTTTTTATTTACTGAATTTTTATTCCTCTTTACATCTTAAAGGTAAGAATTAATTATCTTAGATAACTTAATAAGTAAAACTTTAGATAATTATTAATGCTTTAATAAATAAATGAATTGGTTGATAAAACTTTTTAAAAAATTGTATGTACATCTACATTTGACTGAGATAAAAATAATTATTATAACATTCAATTTTATACAGAGCTATAAGAGAAATATTTCTTCCTGAAGCTATGGACATCATTTATTTAATAAATTGTTTTATACTTTCACTAATTAGTTATCATATATAATACCTATAAATTTACAGTATTGGAGAATAGGATAAATATCAAAGAATTCAAAGAAATACACCATTTTTATTTCACTTTGAATATGATCCTTTATTTTCCTTCTTTAAATACATCCGATTATACAATTTATGCCTGAACACTCTATTTTTTCAGATAGTGAACAATGATATTTCTAATTGTCTGGAGAAGAGATGCATTCAGCTACTCTTCCTAATCTTCATTCCTCTAATGAATAGTGTATAAACAGAGTAAGGAAACTCTATTGGGTAAGCTAAAATAGATCTGAAGATCCAATTATTTCTCAATTATATTCCCTCAAAAATGTACAATGGAATGAGAAGGTCTGAGAAGCCAACATTATTTTTACATGAATTTATTCTTCTAGAAATATTTGGAATCTAAGAATATTTTTAAGCTTTTGGAATATCAATAAACTGTGCTTTTATTCTTTTTCATTTTCTCTTTTAATATTGACTTATCCCAGCTATTTGAAGATTGCTTAAGAAAGATAGAACTCGTCAATATTAGGTTCCCAGTTTGTAAGGGGAAGTGTGCAATTTTGGGAGTCCAGTTTAATAATGACAATGTGAATTTGTGTTACTAGTATATAAGTAGGGAAATTAAATCTGAATTCTTTATGTAAAAACTTAGGCAATTTATAAATATGTTCTATGAAGGGAGGGTATTGTTCAAATATACTATCTTTTATATCTTTATGTTGTATTTTCCTCAGCAACAACAACATCTCCCACAAACTATCTTTGTAAAGGATCAAGAGGACTCATTTCTCTCCGGGACGAACCATTTAAAAGGCATACATTCGGACTTGGGGGTCATTTTCTAGGGAAGTAAATGCAGTAAATGTTTATTTTCCTGTGGCTTCTATACATGTTTTCTACTTCCTGAAATCAAACAGAATAGGTTTGGAATCCTCTTCCATAATGTATATTTTTAAACATTGAAGAAAATTATGCTTTTTG
Organism: Tonatia bakeri; assembly: GCA_004024845.1. Taxonomy (NCBI): domain Eukaryota; kingdom Metazoa; phylum Chordata; class Mammalia; order Chiroptera; family Phyllostomidae; genus Tonatia; species Tonatia bakeri. The sequence continues at coordinate 40,982 of PVIA01007328.1, read as the reverse complement.
CTCTCCAGATGTAACATACCTGGTTCATTTTATCACTTCTCAAGTGATATGTGTTTTGGTTGTCTCAACCATTCATGAACAAAATGCAGTCAATAAATAACTTGTTAAACAAAACAGAATGACCTCCTATTTTGTATGAAGATACAGAACTAGAGATTAAAAGTATTGCCTAAAGCCTGCAGCCTTGAAGAAGACAGAACACAGATCTATACTCAAATCTCACCACTATACTATGCTGGCTTTCCTCTACCTGCAAATATAAGGCTAGACTTTAAATGTTGTTCATATAAGAAGATAAAGAAGACAATTGTGAGGAGTCTAATGAAGCATAGCAGTGATAACTTCTTTCCTTGCCCCACAAATTTCTGTTATTTTATAGTAATTTAGATTTTAAAAAGTACTTTTTACACACTATTTCATTCATAGTATACAGATTCTAGAGCCTCAGAATTTGATTCATAGTTTTATGTTGACAGTATAAACAGGTATACATCTCTATACAAACATGCATGCTCTCTATTAACAAAGGACATATTCATGTTTGCCACATTAGGGTGAATAATCATATGTATTGAAATCCAGATGGTAGTTTAAAAAACTGTCTGTTACTGTATGTGATCTCATTTTTAGACACTTTTTTTTTTAAAAAAGAAGGCATTGAGGTATGGCACCCCCTTTTTCTGCCTTTGCTTTCTTTATGGGATATGTACGCAAAGAGTACTTAACAGAGCAGTGGCTTGTTCACAGGGGAATAGGGAGTTTAATGAATCATACATACTTTATTTGAAAAATATCAATAACCATTCACTGGTCTATTCTTGCATAAACTGAATAAAAAATCCCATGTAAATGGTGCATAGCTTTTTTATGAATCACACTCTATTTTTTAGTACAATGCTAAATCATCTTAAAACATGTAGTTTTACCTGCCAAGCCTAAGATAAATTTCCATCAGTGATTAAAGACTAGTTCCATTCCCTATAATCCTTGTCAATTATATGAATAGGCTGTAATGGAACACTTTATTTTCTCTGGTTATTAAAACACAAAATAGTAATGCAAATGCACTGTACAATGTCTCCGTACTGGATTGGCAGCGTAATTTATTTAATCAAATTCAGACGTCAAAGACAGAGGAGCAGGAGTTAGTCTCTTAAAGTCTAGGAGGGACAAAAATGCATTCAGCTACGGAATACCCACAAAAGATCAGAATGCAAATTTTAAGTCTTTCAGAGATGTCTCTTATCATAACAGTTGCACATAATTTCTAGTGATGAACATTTCAATTTCATTTGTACAGCTACATCTTTATAATCTTTCCTTCAACAGAGGCCATTCACATTTATTCCAAAGGAAGAAAGTTGATCCTTAATGTCTATGGCTATGGAAACCATTCCTTATAAAAGTTTTTAAGTCACAAAGAATAGAAATGCATGACATTTGAATTCGTGGTGAAACTTAAATAAAATGCATATAGCAGTGCCATAAGTATAAGACAGAGCCCTCCCTTTTCGGGTTGTGAGGAAAAAGTGGGTGAATCAGGTTTTGGTAATAAAAAAAGCAGGTAATATTGCTGACATTATCTCCATGATACTCATGACTAGTTCTTTGAGTAAAAATTTAATAAAATTAACACTACTTTCTTAATTTATTTTTTCTTTTCTTCTTAATCTTCCCTTCAAGATTAAACTCATCAGCACTTGACAAAAACTGCAAATAACAGCCAGATGCAAGAGTTGGTTTTATCTTTTTATGCAAGTATGTGGTGCTAATTAGTGCAAATTGATTAAACTTTAATTGCCTGATCCATGGCTAATTAATATTTATAAGATGAATGAGCAGGAAAACCAGACATTTATTAAAACACTTTAATGATTTGTCATATGTTTTGACAAAGCAAAGCAAATAGATGTTATGAGTATGGATGTGCTAGACGAGGGGACTGTATCTATTGCCTTCCTCTACCTGTGAATGCCCTGAAAATGTACATTAACTTTTAAAAATATAGGCTGTAAACTTCTTTCAGGGGGTAATTTTTTAAGTTATTTTCAAACTTTTTGATATTGGTCAGCGCATCATTTATATAATGAATTATTGCAGTGATAAATATTGACCCATGTAGAATTATGTATTTCACTATTATTATACATATTTATACATGTATTCATGTATTATAAAATATGTGAGTACAATATAAAACTGTAGGCTTTGTAAGCACTCAGATGTATGTCATATTTGATTTTAAGATTTTACTCTTTTGAAAAGATAATAATTTGAATATCAATTAATAATAATTATTTGAATTTTCAAATTATATCAGACCTGATATATTTCTACTTAATTATCCTGATGCCTAAAGTTATGATCCAGGATTCATTCTTAGCTTTGCAAAACTAATTTTACACTGTGAAAAACTTTGCATATTAAATATACATTGTTTTAAGGTAGACTATAAATATTTATTCCTTAAAAAACATTTTCTTTTTATACATGGTTACTGAAAGAAGTACATATAAGGGCTTATATTATTAAAGGCCTATTTAGGAATGCCGATATATATCTTTTGTCATTATCTTGATAGTATTTTGCAATTAATTCACACAATCAATATGTTTTTAGTGAAAGCTTTATCCAAAGAAAATTGTTTTAAAAAATGCATAAAAGTCTATATGTTTGCTTCCTATATCCTGCATTTAAATTCTATGTTTATTTCTCTAGCATACCAAACAATATTTCATATTTTCATGGATACATACTTCTCTATACTATTGATTTTCAACTGCTGTGCCGCTTCGCACTGGTGTGTCACAGGAATATTTAAAACATGCAGTACCTGCGTATTTAGTCAGGGGCACTGACCTCATTTCCCTTAGATTATCAAATAAAAAAATAAGAACAGCCAACACAACAATAGCCATTAAGTATGAATGAATCAAAATTATACCCAATTTTTGTTAGGTAGGCAAAAAATATATATTTTTAGTGTGCTGCAGAATTTTAGTAATTGGTTTATGTGTGCCATGAGATGAGAAATGTTGAAAATCTCTGCTCCACACATTCCACTAATTTAAATAATTCTAATGAACTGAGTGTTTGGTAAAATATTATTTGCTGTAGTCTTACTGAATATGATTCAATGCTCTTCTAAATTGGACAGCTTTAAAATTTCAAAATAATCAATTATGTAATTGTTAATCATTTTTACATTAATGTATAATCAATTCTAAATCAAGAAGTAGTCCTCCCTGGTTTCGTTTCTCTTATTCTAAAATAATGCAGACTGTTTAAAGTTATATTAGTAATTGGGATGGTCTTTTGGTGTGTCAGCTTGTCAAGGCTCCAGGCAACTGTGAGCTCAGTTAAACTGTTCTAGGTGTTGCTGTAAAGGCAGTTAGTAGTTGTAATTAAACTCCATATTCAGTTGCTCATCAGTGATTATAATGGTAATTGTAAGTGAGATTATCCTAGTTAATCTGGCTGGACCTTATTTAATCAGTTGACAAGGCTCAAGAGCAGAGTTCAGGCATCCAGACTGAAGAAAATCCAGCAGCTCCAGCCAGTGTGTGAGAGGACTTGCTTAGGCAGTTTTCACAATTGTGCAAGCTAATTCCTTGTCATAAAACTCATAACATATATATTTCTTAGTGACTCTATTCCTCTGGTAGAACTCCGACTGGTACAGCAATCAATACACTTTATAATATCAGTAACAAATCATGGAAACAAACATATGAACAAACAATCACGACACAATGAAATGAGTCCTAAGCAGCTGTGGACCATTTCCTGCAGCAATATAAACAACGGAGGATCTAAGCCGGCAGAGGGGCAGGGTTGGTGAGAGCAACACTAACTAGCATTATACTTAAGGAATGAGTGGTGGACGAGCAGAGTTGAGTAGAATGCTCTGGCAGAAGCAACAAAATTACCAATACATGAGGCATATGTGGAGAACCTACCCTGTGTTGCTATTATATGAATCTTGCTATTATATGTATATGCTGTTTTCCTAGAAGAAAAGGTATTGATGGAGTATATGAGTTTTTTTAGATAATGCAGTGCCTCTATAATAACATTTAATTGTGGGCTTATTTCTAGAAAGGTTATGATGACTAAATACATTTACAAGGGGAAAAATGTAATCAGATAATAAGTTTAGAAATATCAATTTGACAGACCTCTGATGGCAGGACTGACTAGCTAAGGAAGGATGGGTTAAGTGTGTAGAGCGGTTGTTTGTCTGTTTCACTTTGTTTTTCAGCTATTGAGATCATACCATGTCTAACCAAGATAATGACCGTGAGGATAAACAGCAGGGAATAAATGTGATAGACATCAGTTAGGAGAACTGATTAAATGTGGGCAATGATGACAAAGAAACTGAGTCCTAGTTTTACGGTTTGGGCAACTACATAAAAATAATTTGGGGCTTCAAGATAAAAAATATTGAGGAATAGATAAAAAAGATAAGTTTTCTTCTGAAAGCTTTAACTTTGGCCTGCCTAGAGATTTTCAAACAGAGACTTCTAGCAGGAAGTTCAGGAGCGCACACACCAGGCCTGCATTGGCACATCGATTTGAAAACCGTGGTAGTGAAGCTATGGGCATGCTGTGACTCCGAGTGGAGCCAGTGTATGCTAGGAAGACATGTGGGCAGAAGAGTTTATTTTGCCTCCATACAAAGTATTCATGTCATATACAATTTCAAGTGTAATGCGGGACTCAAGCTGTGTATAGAGAAGGAAACCAGTTTTATTCTACTACACTAAAACAGGTAAGCCAAACTACTTATGTTTTATTTAACATACTTGACCAGGTAAGATGATTTCTTTCCATCTGTTCCATAATTCATCTTTAACTTAGTTAATGAGTTCTCCCATTCGTTTAGTCCAGCGAATATTTAGCATGTTAAGCTATGTGCTAGACACAAAACACGTGAATTTAATGCTGCCATGGAACTTTTTCCTACATATTTAAAGTACTCAAATACTGAGGAAAAATAGGTAGGCATTTTAATTGTGAATATTGTGGAACAATATTACTGTGGTCATTTTTTGAAAAATAATAACTTCATTGAGGCAACTTTCATTTCATATCAAAACAGAACTAGAGCCTGCTACAAAAGAGTTTAACTTCCTTCCATTATGTGACAACAGGAAAGAATTCACACACACACACACGTGCACTCACACACTGATCCTCGAGGACAGGCTTCATAAAGACACTAAACTTGTAGCATAGACTCAAAGCTTTTCATAATTGGTAACAGTAAGGTTTCTATGATCGGTCGTTACATTCCTGTCTTCCAGTGTGTAGTGTGTTGACCTCCGATATAGATTTTGGGCTTGGGCACGGGACTTGCTTTGATCACTGAGATATTATAATTATTATACAATCGGAGACTTAAAAAGTACTTGTGCATTGGGCTTTGCCTTCTCTTATTGCTGGGAACTCTTCCGTCATGGTTGAAATATTTTTTAAAAATCAAATAAATGGAAGGCCTGGGCTAGTATGTCAGGATCAGAGAGGATAGAGAGAGAAGTCCCACACAGCTCCTCCGTCCTAGGCGGGGCCTGAATACATGAGTTGCATCCAGCCCCAGGTGCTGACCAACAGAAACGTGAGCAAGTAAACTGCTGTTTCAAGCTAAGTTAAACACTACATTGCACACAGTAGAGAAGGCCAGACCACATACTCTGTAACAAAAACAGTGTGAGATGCATGCGAAGAGCACTCTTTTGCCATTCAACAATACTTGGGGCAGAGGAGTGTTCCTGCTTTGAGGGCTGCTAGGAAGTGGCAGTGAAAACCCTTTGCAATCATGGAACGAACAGAATTCAGATAATCCCCTGATTAGTTCATAGGGATATTAATGTTAGAAGCTATTATCCCGTAAGTCAGTTAGAGCATTATTGCTCCTCAAGGATTTAGGTTTGATTTGATAAACTCCGGCATTTATGGCCCGGGAGAATCCAGAGTTCACCACACCATTCTGAGAGCTGCAGTGGCCAGCACTTCCCTTGAGGATCTCCTGACTGCCGTGTGCGCCAACTTAGCGGAGTCTCTGTTTAGCTGTGGAACCCATCCTTTCTATATTTTTTCCTGCCCAAAGTTCACAGATTCCAATCATTTCCTGATTTTAATCACTTTGGGAGTCAGAGGGAAGGATTATATATAAAAGGATAAAGTCTGTAATTTGATTCCCCTGCCTCAATGAAAGCTCTTACTATTTTTCCCCATACTTCCACTCTTTCTTCCTGGTAAATGCCAAATACCTCTTACCCCAATGCTCCAGGATCTCACAATCTTCAAACACTTATAATACTTACTTTAAAATAGTATTCTTATATAAGAAATCTAAAAAACTATTATAATTATGAACATTTTCTCTTTTAGATTATAACTGAATGCAGTTCTGCTGCCTGACACTTTAAAGCCAAAAGTCAAGAGGCAGGTTCAGATGCTAAGGAAAATTATTTTATTGCAGGTGGTGCTAACCTGGAAGATGGGAGACTATTGTCTCACAAGCCATCTTAACATCTCAGTGCAGCCCTGGCTGGTCAGGCTCAGTGGACTGAGTGCCAGCCTGTGAACCACACGGTTGGATTCCCAGTCAGGGCACATGCCTGGGTTGTAGGCCAGGTCCTCAGTAGGGGGCACCCAAGAGGCAACCACACATTGATGTTTCTCTCCCTCTCTCTCCCTCCTTTCCTCTCTCCCTAAATAAATCAATAAAATCTTTTTAAAAATCTCAGTGAGACAGAGGTTTTTATAAGGAGGGAGAGGGGAAGCAGAGCAAAGAGATCAAGGGAGTCTGAAAAGTTCTCTACGTGCAGATGGGCACAGTCTATTCTGACAACAAGTGAAGATGGTCCGATGTGCATCGCCCTGGCTTTACATCATCCTGGCTCCACAGTTGAAGGCTGGAGCTGGGATCCCGGAGCTGGGATCCCGGAGCTGGGATGCCTGAGGGATGGAGTCTGTATCTTTTGAAGTTAGCTCCTAGGATTCTATGAGAATGTACTGTTCACATACAAGCTACAATCTCACACTGTTATAATTTCGTAAATCCAGAAACTAGTTTGAAACTATTCTTGTCACTTCACACTGAAGATAGCTTTTGCTGGAGAAAGCCATTCAGTAAATAAAGAAGCTTGGGCATGGGTAAAAGCATCATTCCCAGGGGCCAGAGTCACAGATGATCAAAGAAGAAGGAAAAAGGAAAAAAAGTTACAAGATTTGTTTTTCTCCCTCTCAGATATGAGCTGCTTAAATATACAATGATGGGTACATACTAGAGAAGAGTGATTTAAAGTTTTGTCTACTTTGGAGTCTGTTTTTATTTCTTTCTGGTTCATCTGTGGAAATCTTTAATTCTTCTATGTGTGTTCTTACTGGGGCGGTCAACACAGTGGGTCACCTTCACGGACAAAGGATTCAAACAGAGCCAATCAGAGGTTTCCCTGGGTCAAGTTACCAAGGTTGAGCTAATCAGAGATCGCCCCAGGGCTTTTCTCCAAAGCTAGCACAGAGTACTATTAATTTTGGAATGTGAACCTATATCTGTGGGCTTGAGGATCTGCAGCCATCCTTCATATTTGATGGAGATAGCCTTACTTTGGTGAGGAAGATGGGACCAGTATGCTAAGAGAAGCAAAGATGAGGAAAGTTGAGACTGTTGGGAGAGAAAGAGAGGGAGGGGACAGGAGAAGAAGGGAAGGGAAGGGAGAGGAGGGTAGAACAAAGAGATTGGCTTTCCCAACCATGTGATCTGGTGAAATGTTTGTTTTGTAAAGACTAGAAGTAATTGGGTTTAATAACTTACGAACAAAGAATAAAGGCTCTTGTTCACATAAGCAGTTCATGGTTAATAAACTAAATCATGGAAAGATTCTCTGGGCAAAGAAAAAGGAACACAAGTACATAAGAAGTGGGTTCCAAGTATACGTGGAGTACTTCAAGGCTAGAAGACATAGCCTGATGACTAATAGTTTGTGAAATCATATCTACCTCATGCCCAAAATTGTATAACTTGGTGTTTACTTTTAATTTACACAGTACCAGGCAGGTTCACTTTCAATTAGAATTATAGTTTCCCATCAGATTCTGAAAGAATAATTTTAGGAAAGAAACCAGTGAGATCAGGCTTGGGTTAATGGATATTTCAATGAAAACTGAAAGCAATACTTCTGGCAATTTTAAAAATCAGTATGCCTCTCTATTGATTTCTATTCCCAAATCATTTTCAAATTTTTTGAAACCTTATTTTCCAGTATCAACTATGAACATATACAGAAGTAGCAATGTGATAGCCAGCATTTGCTGCACTGACAAACAACCCCAAGTTTGCAGTGGTTTATAACAACAAACATTTGTTTCTTGCTCATGTCACATTGGGGCTATGCTTTTTAGGAAACTGGATATCTGCTGTTGCATTTGACTGGGCTCCACCAGGCTTAACTGGACTTGGCTGGATCCGTTGTATTCACCTGAACTCTGCTGGTCTTGATTTTGGCTTCAGGTCTGCTCACATTCTATTAGCCAAGGTAAGTCATATGATCAAGTCCAATGCCAGAGGCGTAGGCAAGCACTTTCTGCTTCGAGTTAAGCAAGGCAAAGTTCCATGGCAAAGTGTGACTTATGAAACACTTCCAAAGAGGAAGAGAAGTGATTGGAACAATAATCTAATTGACAACATAAACTGAAGGGTTTCAGGGCATGCCACCTTAGATCCACTTGTATTACCCAAGAGATATCAAGAGTTGGCAACAAGAATTCTACCCAAGGTTTTGATACATACAGAGAAAAAGAGCAGATGAATGGGGAGGTATTCAGAAAATATGAAGTAGGCATATCCTTTTAACTGGAAGATGACTACATGTTTTCCATGATGCCAGGATATTTCAGGTTATTCTCTGAGAGGAAATCTCTAACTGCATTAATTCACCCATGTTGGAAAAATTCACCCATCTACACATGTTGATAATCTGTCTTTCCCCTTACACTCATCCACGTCTTAAACAAATCACTCTGTTCCCTTTCTATTCACTTGACACTGCTGTGGGGTTCAGGGCAGCAGTGGGTTATTACTAGAGTAAAATAAACATTTTGGAAAGCCAACATTTTAAAGTAGACAAGTAGGCCTCTGTGGAATCAGAGCAGCCGTTTCATGCTTATTTGATGATTTTTTAAGTGTGTTAAAATTATTTGGAAAGAACATCAAATATTTCTAAATTTTCATTTTTAAGAAAAGTAAAAGTACAAGCGTTACACAAAGAATTTTATTCACTGAATTTCCTTTTTTTCTTCTAAACTCAGATTTACTTTTAAGTACCTGTAGGAAATGTCATAATAGTCTTCAAGTTCACTCAGATGAAACATGCAAATAAAAGCTTCCTTTCTCTTCTGATCTTATACCCCAGCCCCGCTTTATTCTTCTCTTTTCCATCATTCACCCGAACTTCAATGGAAAAGTTCACTGAGGATCAAACAATCCAGCTGTTGTTTTCAACTTTGCTATTTTAATGTTTGTTTTTCAAATCATTCTTATTTTTCTACTAAAAATATACTTCCAAATCATTATTTTTTTTGGAGCAACTCTAATGCTTTCCGTTGCTAGATATCTGATCCAAGTCCAATATTTATCTTGGCAGTTGGTGAACATGATAATAAGTAGGGAGTTTTTTTCCTTTCTACACATGGAACTGAGGGGAAAAGACAAAATTCACAATTAAAACAAATTTAAATATTAAGGTAAATTGTCACCTTTACCTATACTCGCAACTGTTCCTCAGCGGGAAAACTACACATGAAAGGTATGTCCATGCTCTGAATGTATGTTTGCACTTGGTTTTACTTATCAATGCACATTTTTTGATTCATATTGTGAGTGGGATTTAGGTAATGATTTGCTTTCCACATATTTTTATCTTTATTTTAAAAATATTTACTAGAATTATAGTAGTCACATAGAAAACAAAAAGTTCAGAAGAAATAGCAATGAAAAGCAAAAGTGAGTTATTTCATTCCACTCTGCCATTTCCGTGCTTAAACTTGGTTTTAATGTCTGCTAGTGTTGTTTTTTCCTTAATTTTCTTCATAACATTAAATGATATTCTTATGTATCCATTTATGTATCAGCTTTACATTATATTTATGATCTAAAAATAAGATTTAGAGTGTTTAAATGATCCCCACCATCTTCTAATTTCTAATAGATTTATTAAGATCTGTTTTTCTGAAATTTTCATTTCTGATACTTTAAAAACTTTTCTTGTTCTCTCTGAAACAAAATGTCTACCTCCCTTAAGTTACATTTCTTACCTTTCCTTCGAAATTTTTTCTTCTCTTATTTCCCTGCTTCTGTCCATAAGCCATTTACATCAACATTATGAAAACTGATATTTTCATTGTACTTTTCCCCATTATTAACTATCAAGCTTTGTTTACAACCCTGTGTCTAAAAAGGAAACATGGGGTAATCTTATTTTAGAGTATATCAGTCCATTTTTAATAACATACTCAATATGGTTGCCTTCAACACTTAGGTATCTTTTTCGGTGAAGTATCTCTGCATTGAAAGCAATGGCTCCCATTGTTAATTACTAAAAACTTAAACAATTAGAGAATACCAGGCAATATTTTTCTTTGTAGTTTTATTTAGAGATTAACAGTGTTGTCATTTTTCAGGTGAATAATTTTGTGATTTTTTAAGACATAGAGGTATTTCACCAGCAAGGATTTCAGAAGAATTTGTTGTGTTAGAACCCAACACTTACCCTTCGGTACCTTAAACCACCTGCCCCAGACAGTTCACTGTGTCAGAGAAGAGTCATCCAAACAAACTGAGAAACAGAAAGCCCTGTTTCAAAAGTAATAATTAATTTAAATTAATAGAACATATTTTTAACAGAGTCTACATGAGTTTGGTTAGCAATGATTTGCCAGAGAAAAGCCTCAGCTATCAAAATTTAGTTTTCTGTTTAATATAAAGTTTATATTGTGTTCCAACCTCAAATATAACTCTAATCTTCATATCCAAATAAATTTATGAAAGAGAATGCAGATGCATGTTCAACTAAAAATATTAGAAAGGAAGAAACAAATAACTCCTACATTAACATATCGATTTTAGTACACATTTATTGAATGAGTGAAAAGAAATCTAAAAAAATTAAAAATACAAAGACATTATTTGAAATAAACTTTAAACAGTTATTTTAGCCACAAATATGAATAATCTGCTAATAGTGGGTAAACTCTTAAACCAGAGATAGATATTTAAGCATGCACTCTTTCAACAAATATTCACCCCAAGAAATTAAGTACAAGTCTCTGCCCTTAGGGACTCCATACTTAGTGAGGCAAGACAATTATAAAATAAGTAAACTAAACAGTTATGAAATAGTGTGTGCAACTGTGATAAATGTTATGAAACAAAAATATAAAGCAAGGAAGTAGATAGGTAGATTTGGTGAAAGAGGTGCACTTTGAACAAGGTAGTCAGAGAAGGTATTTATTGACAAGAGACACTTAAAAATCCTTGAGGAAATGAGGGAGTGGATTAAAGTAGGGGAGGGATATGCATGCAAATCAGAGGGAACAGCCAGTGTGCAGGCCCTGAGGTAGATGCACTCCAAACCTGTTTAAAGAAAGGCAAGATTAGGGTAGCAAAAAGGAAGGAAGGGCAGTGAATGCGCATTGTGGAAGCTTGGGCTTTTCCCTCATTATTTCCCTCATATTTCTCACCATATTAATGTAGGCTATCCATGGGTAATCAAGGGTAGCTTGAAGGCACTTTAAGGGTTTGACACCCTTTATATAAGATGGAAAGCCCTTGGCAGTCACAAATGGAGGAGCAGTCTGTTCTGCCTCACATATGGAAGGGTCTACTCTGGCTGCCATATAGGGAAGATAATAGAGTGCAGGGCATGATCAGTGGTCCAATTAGAAGATCATTGCAGTAGTCAAGATGAGAAAGGTTGCACACATGCATCAGAGAGCACCTTGGCAGTGCTCAAGGTAGGGGTAAATGGATTCGACATATGTTTCGAAGGTAAAGACCCCACAATTTCCTGTTGGATTAACTGTGAGGTAAACAGAAAAAAACTCAAGGACAACTCAGATTTATTGGTGTGAACAATAGGAGTATGGAGTTATCATTTCCTAATTTGGGAAGATAAATTAGGGGTTAAGTTTTGGTTGTGTTAATATGTAGATATCTTCTAGCAAACTACATAGCATTACCAGGTAGGCAATTAGATAGATATACAATTCTAGAGTTCAGGGGAGCAGTCTGGGCCAGGAGCATCAGTGTATTGTTGGAGACAAGATGAGATCACTGAGGAAACACATCAAAATAAAGGAGAGGAAAGCTCTGAGTCACTCCAATGTTCAAGGCCAGAAGGTCAGAGATGAGTAAGGTGGTTAGTGAGGTAGAAGGAACGAGGAATGTGCGGTATCTGGGAGGCCATGGGAGGAGAGGGCAGAATTAACGAGGAAGGAGCAATCAGTTGGGTCAAACCCAGTTCGATTGATGGTCGACAAGAGTATTTTCAGTAGAGTAGTTGCGATGGGAAAAAAGCTTGCCTGGAATGGGTTTAAAAAGAAAAAAAGGATAAAGCAGATTAATTATGAAAACTGTAAACATCTTTGTTGAGGAATTTTAATGTAAATAAGAGCAGAGAAATAGGATAGTAGCTAGAGGGAGTTGCAGGATCAAGAGAGATTTGTGGTTTAGGGTTGAAATTTCAGTGCATTTTAATTCTATTCGGAATGATCCAATAAAGAGGAAAACTGCACAACCGGGATGGAGATGGAAGGAAGGGTTGCTGGAGCAACGTCCCTAGGGAAGTGATGAGGGGGTGGGGTTTGCAGCACTGGGGACACCTTCACGTGAACGAATACTGTGACACCAGGGATGAAGAGTATTAGAACCTCCACTGTGAAGGATCTAGGCAGGAGCTCACTAGGGAGTTAAGTGAGTCTGCAGTTGACCATGATGTTTTAGAGTAGTACGGAGTGGATATAGAGCAAAATCCCACCTCTTTATATTAGCTCTGTTTGAACTTCTGGTGGTCAGGTTAATATACTGAAAATACGTGTGAACTGTCAATGTAGGATCCAAGTGTGGTTCCTCTTAACTAACCCTCTTTTAAATTCAGGAAACTTAATTTTTAAATGATTCTCTAAAAACTCTATTTTGTGTAGCGTAAATGTGTCTCGTGAAATACAGTGAAAAACTGTAACCTGTGACACCTCGAAGGTCAGTAGAGTGATATGCTATGCTGTTGTCATGCGAGCAAGTAGCGTCCCACCCACTGAAGACGCACGTTATTGGCTGTCCCACAGGAAAATGAGCTGCAGTATAAGCCAATCAAAGCCTGAATTTTTCCAAAGTGTGTGTGTTTGTGTGTATATTTGTACGTGTATATACACATGCATGCATTTTATTCCATTACAAATATTAATGTGCAGAGGGCAAAAAATTCTTGTCCTTGCTTTCCACACCTGTGATCTGTAATGAGGAGATATTCTAAAGATTGCAGTTTTCACAGATTTGTCATTAGAAGGCAGAAATTTTCATGTTCACTTTCCATTATTGACTGAGTGGAGAATTCTCTCAGAGTCAGGCAAGTAGATATTCCCTCTACATGTGTGTGAGTAAATTTGAAAGTATACAGACATCAGACAAATTTCCTGAAATTATAGAAATAAGAGAAACCTTAAATTAATAGATTTTCTGACAGAATCCTAAACAGTATTTGCAATATAATCTTTGCCTACATTAGGAAAACTCCCACCAAATTTTCTTACTAAATAACTTTAACAGCAAAAATCCAGCATGGGAATTTAAGCCAGAGGACCCTAAGTTATAGTAAAAACAAGCCAGTAGCACTTTAATTACACAATTTGTCTTTCTTTTTTTCTTTTTCTGCTAATCTCAGCTAAGGCTCAACATTTCCTTAAATACTTAATGGAGCCTTTATGCCGTGTCAGACCCTGAAAACAGAAAAATGAACAGAAGCAATTGCTGTTCTCAAATCATGTGCATTTCAGTGAGAAAAGTCTGGAAACAGACTCTCATAACACTGGGTGACAAACACATTGGGCAGAATAAGTGCTTAATGTCAAGAGGAAACAGGAAAATAAAAGGTGTGATCTATGCAAACCATACGATCAGAATGAATATACAAGTCTTCTTTTGAGCAATTCTCAATCCGTACTTCACCCCACCCACACCCCTAACTCCCCCATAGAAAAAGTCAAGGCAGCATGTAATCAGGTGTTGCTGCAGGGAATACTTCGTTTATGCAGAGTAGGGCCAGAACAGTGGCAGCTGGCAGCAGTTCTCCCATTCTCTCCCAGGATAAAAGCCAAAGTCCCTGCAGTTGCTTTACAAGGTCCTCCAGGCTCTGGTGTCAGTTTCTCTGACCTAAACTCCACCCAGCCTCATTCACTCTGCTCCAGCTACACTGGCTTCCTGCTGCCAAGCCTTCCAAGCACACTCCTTGGTCAGAGCCCTTGGCAATCTGCTCCTTCTTCCTGGAAGGCTCTTGCCCTACATTACCCACGTGGCTCCCTTCCTCACTTGCCCAAGGCTTTGCTCAGACACATTCTCAAACGGCCTTTTTCTGACCAGCCCTCTTTAAACTGTGGCCACTCCCCCTGTTCCCACTTGCCCAGGAACCCCTGACACTGATGTAGTCACATTTTAACCTACTACATCATCTTTCATCTCTTAGAACTACTTAATCAACTGTATCAGTTTTTAAATTACATTATAAAACTTCTGTTCATGTGTTTCCTCTCATTAGACTGTAAGCTCCACAAAGAGAAGTGTTTCCATTTAGTTTGTTTGCTGATGTACCCCAAGCATTACAGCAGTGCCAAACACACAGGACACAAATAACAGGACACAATAAATGTATTAAATGAGTAAATGCTACACAAACATTCCTTCTGCATTTTGATGTTTGTTGGCAAGAAATTCGTACTCCTCATTGGCATGTGCTCACGGTGGCCATGTGTTAATTCAATCATGGTAAATATAAAAGTGGCATAAACCACACCGTACACACTGGTTTGGTAACCTGCATCATATTGCTATAAAAATATGTTTTTATAGTGGTAGCTAATATAGATTCTGTTACAACAGTCAGTACAAAAGTGCATTTATTATATTTCCTATAAATATTTTCTCTCTCTGAAATAACTTATAACTGGTTGTAGGGAAGAAAAGTCACAGAGAGGAAACACACTACAATTGAGATATTCTTCAGACTCTGAGTATTAACTAGGTGTCAATCACTATTTTAACGTAAAGAATAGAGTGGTGAGTAACAAATACCTAGAAGGATTGCTCTGTTGTGGCCTTTACGGTCTAGCGGGTTCCATGTTCTCTTTGCTCTTGATATTGTAAAAAAAAACAAAAAACAGAAAAGAAAAAATTTCAAGGACAGGTCTAAGATTGTGCATTCAGACAACTATGTACAAGACAATGCATAGCAAAATCCACAGGGGTATGAGTAATAAGCAATATGGTGTTTGATAAAAATTAAACAATGTTTTGTGCTCAGGATTTCCTCCTGTACCTGCTATTCACATCAGTCCCGATCTCAGCACAGGACTGGAGCCTACAGACAAAGGAAAGCAGAGACACCTGCTGGAGTGACAGGGTGAGGAAACAGGAAGGAGACCATGACGAAGACGATGGCATTTCAATAAGGTCACGGAGAAAAAATGAACAGAAATGTGAACAGACAAGAAAGTTTTGACTAAAAATCAAGTGTTTAATAATTTGCTATTTCTAGTGCTTCTATATAAGAGGGTAATAAAGAAGAATTTAATATTTGGAGTACTTAATTCACAATTATTAAGTGTTAATTGAAAATTCATTATTTTTAGTTGCCAATAATTAAAGCAATTATAGTAAAGTTCCATCTTCATTACAATATATTCTTGAGGAAAAATATGCTAAAACAGGTATTTCCTCTTTCCAGAAATTAAATCTCCAATGTAAATTAGAAAACAAAGATGTGGGCTTCAAGAATCCCACTCATTCTGGATGAATTGCATTTATTTATTTTCCAGAGGATGTAACAATCGGACAGATCTTCGAGGACTGGAGGAGGAGGCCCCGGGTCATGGTGGACATGTTTTCTCAGTTTGCCCATGCTGTGCTAAAAAGCTGTTGTCTAAGGCAAAGGCAGCAGAAGCAAATGCATTAAAAATAAAAGGGCTCCTGTGAATTTATGAGAAGTGCATCACAAAGACAAATATTTCAGCCATGCAATTCCACTCGGCCTTTTCAGCTGTGTGTCCATAGCAAGTCAACGGCTAAATTGAAAAATCAATTCCAATTTAAATTATTGGAATAAAGAACACCAGGAGTCAGAGATAAAATGGCTTTGTTCTCTGAGATCCTTTTTAATTGGAAAGTTATTTCTTCAGGGTATTCTAATGGTTCTGAGGGAAGATTGCAAAATAAAGTTGATCGGCTGGGGGAAGGTTAATAGCTAATGTGCTCTCCTGGCTGCTCAGCAGCCTCCCGTCTTTATGACGTCCCCCATCATATCTGGAAGGACTGAGATTCTAAATCATTTGATACATGCAAGGAGTGTATTTTCTCTTAGTCTTTCAAAAATCATCCTGAAGCTGGAACCTTGGCAGAGCTTACAGCCTTTGCAACCTTTGCAACTGGACTCACTTTTGCTTACAAATGTCAGAGGGTCCTTTTCTTCTCTCTTTTCTTTTTCTTTGTGTTAATTTTCCTGATGGGGATATTTCTCTAACAATGGAGTGGTAATTAATGAAAATATAAGACACCTGAACAGGATGTTAATAAAAGCTCTGCTCTTTAATGAAGGAAAAAGAAAGAAAAAAATTTGCCAACCTGAATTAAACAGGCCAAAAAAATTATTTATAGTCTTAGTAGATGGAGAACAAAGGTACAAAGACAGGGCAAAGAAGCAGCATGACGTATATAAAAGTGTTAATAAATACAATTCTCAAAACTTAATATTGGATATAGTAAGAAACTAAAAGTCATATTTATAAAGCTTCAGCCCAAAGTTTTAAAAAATAAAGTTTAATTAAACATATAATAACCTTTGCTCTGCCTGTAGAAAATTGTTTGAGGCAGCTGTAGATTAAAAACCTTAAATGAGCATTTAATTTTAAATTAATAAAACAGTTATGGTATGTGTTAGGGAAAGTTACTGAGGTTTGCGTAAGCATATTTAATTACTATAAAAGAGATAAATCTCATTTCCATGTAATGAACTCAGAAGTGCAGATACAGTAAATATGTACTTATGTTCTTATTATTAATGCTTTAAATTTGTAAGAATATTTAGGAATTTAATTAGCATTTAATAAGATAGCTATAGCAAATTACAGTAGTTAGATGTTAAATGTAAATTAATATTTTTAGTATTTAATTGATATTAACTAATTAATTACTGTTTATTACATGGCAACTAGATTTATCTTTTATGGAGTTATTAAATCTCAATTAAAATGCTCTTTTAAGAGGGCACATTCAATTAAAAATAATATTCTATAAGATTTTCATAACTCTATTCTCCCAGGACTTGTGGTTCATAAGTGTATCAAATCAAATAACCAAGGTGGCTTAAAAAGAAACCGAACTGGCCCCATGCCTGACTTGTTTAAGCAATTCTAGATGCACCCCAGGTAAGAAGGGTTTATTTATGAAAGTCAGATGTTATTTTTTATCTTTTAAAGTTATAGGCACATATAGGCTTAGAAAGTCCATATGCTTATGACTCAAAAATATCCCTCCACAGAAAATGGTTCTGTGTTCAGGGATTATTTCTTTGAGAAAACTGACTATGGGTTTTTAAAATAAAAGTGCTATTTATTATTCAGTATTTCCCACTCCATTGGACTTAATGTTTCATGTACAACATGGCAATTAATTGACAGGAAATTTTACCAGGGAGAGATATAGTCAGATCACAAATTCAATAAGGGGTCAATAACCAAATATATTAGACTGGAGGCAAAAATGAAAGAGAAGGAAATACACAAGTTGAAATTTTATTTTTCTGTCAAGTCTATGTCCTTGCTGCCAATTCCTGGTGCTCAATGTTATATAAATGGAATGTATATAATCTTTCATATCTGACACAAAATAATTCCAATAGGTACTTTATAGTTATTTGGAAATATAATCTGAGACAATACAATACTCTATCCCCATACTGGAGTAGATTTGCCTCATTTTAAGTCCTGAGTCTACCAAATACAAGGTGTGACTCCTTTGAAATGTCCTATTACTATCACTATATGTTACTATTCTGTGCTTTGGTGTCCTTGAGGATGATAGTACCCATTTGAGGATTATCATGAGGACTGAGTTAATTCATGTAAGGTGGCTTTAAACATCTAATGTATAGAAATAACTCGATAAATGCTTATTGTTATTACAATCTCCAATTTTTAAAGTAGTGGTGTTCTCCACCATTTGGAGCTGAAGAAGATGTATCATGCTCTAGCACAGTAAAAACAATTGGAAAACAAATTAGTTTATTTTTATCTAGTTTTATCCTCTTAAATAATTAATCTCAGTCATTGTAAATATCTACCATTACCCACAAGTCATTTTTAGCAAAGCTATAAATACTATGTGATTTTAATCTTTTTCTCATGAATCAATTCTTGAGGATACTTTGTCATTTTAGTTCCTACAATTTTCAAGCATAATGAAGATATTAAATAAAACCTATCTTACATTGATTCTTGCTTCTCTCTACAAGATATCTAGCATCTCAGCTCAATATATAGCCATTAATCATTATTTTTTTAGTCAGTCTTGAGTTTTATGACAATATTCTTACCTACGCTCAGTGAAATTAATTTTCAGTTAATATTGCTCAAAATCATTCTTGAAACACAGGTATATCCATTACCTTTGGTATATGAAATTTGTCCATTAAATTTATCTACACAAATAACTCTGTTTATAATTTAATACTAGAATATATATTTTATACTCTATTTGTGTTGTTAATTTTCTGAAACACTGAACTTCGAATAGGGAGAAATAGATTCTTGTACCAGCCCCCTTAGACATGTCATTTATATGATCTTAGCTTACTTACCTTCATTCTTCTGTAGCAGAAAGGTCTTTGTAGAATAATCTTTTTAAAAAACTTTCCAATTCTAGCATACTATTAAGTTATACTGAACCAAACAAAATTCATCTCCGTTATTTGTGTTTGGCTAAGAATTTTTATTTTGCTTGCCACTTAAAAAAGCTATTTTTCTGAAGTGAACAAATAAACTTTTAATATAAAACCATGAGCCAATAAATTAAATTAAATGGGTGATTCTGTTCCTGTCCTGTGAGCAATAACAACTAGGGTGCTAACGTACTCAGGCTTAAAGGAATCAAAAGCAGTAAAAACAAGAGCTACAAAAGACAAGTCTGTGGAGGTGTGGCAACTTGTTTCTTTGATTCTTCATCAGCCTTGTCCGAGTCAACCTTAGCCTTCAGATGGGTAGCACTAAACTCTGTGGCAGTAAAGAACTAAAGAAGACATGAAAAGGAGAAAAAAACAAGCACTGGATCAGAGAAGTTACTCTGGGAAAAAAAGAGAGAATAGATACAGGGTAACCTTTGTAATTTGAATGTCGAGATGTGGGTTTGAAATTTACTGATGAAAGTCACAAGGGAAGGACATTGATTTTCATCACTAATATTTTGAATACATCCAATCTGAGTTTGCTAAAGAAAGGAAAAGTAGAACAACAACAACAAAAATGAGCTAATTGCTTTGAGAATCACCTAAAATATCTGCAAGGACAAAGGTTTAGTAAACAAGGGGAAACTGAAGTCATCGGTAATGGCAAAAATGTCTGAAAGGGACAAAACTGAAAATCTAAATTAGCCTGATTTTTTAGACTACAGGCCTGCTCCCAGGGAACAGAAAGTAAATGGGTATCCACTATGACTCACAAACTAAGCCAGCAACCCGCATTTTTGCATGCATTCCTCAAAGTCGTTCTCATTCTTCTCTTGCCTTTTACAGGTATTCCTTCACCTATTTCTATCCTTGTTCTGTCCTTTAGGTTCAATGTATGATAATGTTATAAGCACTTTACCCTCAAATTGTTCCAATATTCTCACTTCTGCTGTATTTGTGCCCCTCAAATGATAATCTCTCATTTTTACCCAACTTTTTGACACCTCCTATGTTACCACATGCAGAAGAAATATAAAACACTGCTTTTCCTGCCCTGATTTGCTAGCCACTGAAAGCCTGTCTTATTTCATATACTTCCATGGTGGCAACATTAGAGGAGGAAAATGCTGGAAAAAAGAAAACCCTGGCATTACTCAGCCAACACCTATCACAGAGTAATAGGCAACATATTCATAACTGGAAATTATGCCTTGAGTGGGTTATCAGAGATATATCCCAGGAGGAACTGCAGAGTGCCCTTTAAGATGTACATGAAAACAATCACTCTCACTGCTCCGCCAGTGCCGTTGCCGTGTCACAGGAAAGCTCCTGCATATGAGCAAGTGGGGCAGATGCGCCTCTGCTCCAGGCCCCATTCCCAGGACACTGACATCATTCTGGTTGAGGCAAGAGCAGCCATCTAAGTCAGCAAAGATCCTGAGTCTGGTATGTAGTTTCTTAATCTAACAACACCATCATTCTTTTTCACTTTATATTTTAATGGAATTCCTAGTTGTTTACTGGGTATTATTTTGAGATGGCAACAAGGGGTCCAAGGGATTCCAGAGAGACAGTCTTGTATTACCCAGTGCAATGTGAAATTAGTAAATGAAGTCCAGAAAACTGCAGTGGAGTTGGCTTCAGCAGCGGCTGAGAACAACACAAAACCATGGGGGAACATGGCCGTGATGCATGGGTCAGATATCAGATCCGCATCTCAGAGACTGCGTGCTGTGACGGCTGAGGATGGGTGTAAGACAGCTTGACTGCTAAAACGGAGCTTGTATCCAACAGAGGGCCAGCTTGGAAAACCAGGGCTGCTGGGGAGTAAATTTAGGCCTATAACAACTGTGCATTTCAAACACAATGTCTTTCTAAGCATTTGGGGATGGGGAGGAAGACTTCTTTCTTACCTCAAACTGTAATGCCCATAACAGTCATGAAGGATCACCTTCTAAAGACTGTGAAAAACCACCTTCCCTCTTGGTGAGATGCTATCAGAAGCTAGGAAATAAGAAATCGGTTAAGAAAAACTTAACTTGAAATTTAAATTAGGCCTCAAATATCTTTTTAATTAATTTATTTAATAATTAAAAATGGGGTTACATTTTTATCAGCTTCATCTACTTGATAACTCTTCAACAACCAAAGTGGTCTTGCAGTCTGTTGCTGTAAAACGGAGCTGGACAACAGGAAGTGTAGGGGCTGAGCTCCAGGTGGTATTTCCATTCTCGAGACCTCAGCATAGCCCCTGCAGGATATACAAAGAGTAGCAAGGAGAAACGGTGATGTTTCCTTCTTTCCTAAATTCTAACACCCCCCTGATGATAAAATGCATAGTAAATTGAAATCATTGGGATAGAGGAGCAAATAGAAATGGGATTTCTTTGAATTAAAGAAATGAAGGAGATGCACCAAATGGAAGCTTTTTAGAGCAGTGGTTCATAAAAGATGTTGTGAATCCCTGGAGGCACATGCAGAGCCGGGATGGCGGGCATTGCCGTCCTCCTGCCCACTGTCAAGTACCACAGTACATTCTGATACAGGTCACACTTCCAGGAGCATTCAGTTAGGAGGAAAGTGCTGTACAAACAACAAAATAAATTAAAATATGTAACATTCACCTCTACTTATTTTTGTTTATAATAAGATAGATTTCCAACCCAACATTTGTACAACCATTCATCTGGTTGGACTGATCAATTTTTGGGGGAAAACAAGTCTTCGGTCTCTAAGTAAATGAATAAAAATAGTGTTTTGCTTTAATTTTGAGATACTGACTTTAATTTTGAGATACTGGATAAGAATCATATTGACTTTAACTGGAATACTTATAAAATTTAAAAATGTCTTTCTCTCAATTGTAAATATCTTTAAGTATGATTTTTAAAATAATTTATGCATTAAAACTCTGCTAGGGCATTGTACCTTTTAATCATCTTTAAAATTGTTAATGATAAATCTTTATCTAATATTCCTTTTTAGATTTATTATATACTTGACACATACATGTAACTTACCCATTAATATTAGCAGAAATAAAAATTTATGTGCGTTCATTGATAGGAGAATAAAAACCCTTCATACCATATTTTCAAATGTAGGATTATAACTTCTGAGGACGCATTTGATCAGAGCAGAAAAGCAGTCTGAGGAGTAACATTATGATTGATAATACATTGCAATTCATAATTGATACAACCTTAGATCTGCCAGTGCTGCAAAAGGTCACTTTGAAACCTGATGGGGGCTACAGCACGAAATAAGTTGGAAATGATATTGTATCATATAAAGAAGGAAGATACTGACACAAATCTACCAATTCATAATAAATTAAAAATATCTCGGAAAGCACAGTAATTAACAGCAAGTTCCCAGAACTTGACATTCCATGCAAATGTCACCCCCTAGGGGATTACACAGAATTTAGAGTATCCTTTCCCTGTCAGACTGAGTAGTGCTGAAGAAGTCTACAGAAAGTCAGTGCCCAGTGAAATTTGGAATTTCAACAACTGATGATTCAATTTGCTTCTGTTTCTTAGGGAAATGATTCTAAACCTTACTCCCTTCTTTTTATATTTTGTACTCAACTCTACTCCTTTGCATTAAAAAATATCAAAGTATTACCGAACAGCTAAATTATTTTTGCAAAGTTTTCTGGGAGATGAGTTGGAGTTAAAGTAGTGTATTTATACTATTTGATCCCAATATTTCACCCTCTAGAAGGAAAAAAATTTCCCCTTGAATTAACACCAACATGTCTCAAGCCTTCAACCTTTTCAATCTGAAACTGCTTCCACCTGAATACAGAAAAACAGAGCATTGATCAACAGCGAGCCCCAATACCACATCAAAAACCAACGCACAGGGTGAAGACTGGATCTGTTACAACTAGTTGTTAATACCTCCAAATCTTTTTGATTATGATCAGTTTTTTATCATTATCTGTTGCCCTTTCCTCTTTTCTTCACACATATACTACTAGTGAAGAACTCCTGCCTACACAGAAACCAAATAAAACAAACACCAGATAACTCCTGCGTTCGAGACTGACATCTAAATAGTGAATGGCGGTGTCCAACCAGCAGCCTGTGGACCACATGTGGCCCAGGATGGTTATGAATGTGGCCCAACACAAAATTGTAAATTTACTTAAAATATTATGAGATTTTCTTTTGTTTTCATCAGTGTTTGTGTATTTAACACGTGACCCAAAACAACCCTTCTTCTTCCAGTGTGACCCGGAGATGCCAAAAGGTTGGACACCCCTGTAAGACATTATCTTCATTGAATCCACTGGGACTCACACATGTATTACACTACTCATTGCCAAGACAAAGGTCTCCCTGTCACAATGAACACAATCATCCCAGAGTGCCGTGCCTCTCTTCCTTGGACCCAAGCTCCCCACTCTGCCTTCATCCTACACTCTACTACTATATTCCACGAACTCGGGATCTGCGCTCTGCACACTCTCTCACGTTTTAAAACTCACCTCTGAACACTGCAGTGCCTTAGTGAGAATTAATCTAGCTCCTTGTATGGTTCTAAAATGGAAGTTTCCTTCTTATATTTGGTCTGAAAGTGATATTAATATCATCTTTCTATTTATGTCCCAGGCCTTTAGATCATTTTTAGTTTTTATGAAAATTTCTGCTCTTTAATAAAAGATACAAGGATTCTGCATTTAAAACTACAATGCTTTGCCGAGAGTAATTAAAGTAACAATTAATAAATGCAGTTTACTTATTAATAAATAAATTAATAATAGATATACAGTGTGTGGCAAAAGTAAGTTTATACTTGTAAGTACTTGAAATACATAATTTATTCTTTATTATTATTTATAATTATTGTCTTGTTTTTCATACAAACAACTATATAACATATTCATGAATTTGAAGCCTTTATATTGGTAAGAAATAAATTGTCCATAAATTAATATATATGAATTCAGTTTTATCTCAATCATCATCTGAGCAGACATTTTTAGAGAAATTGACCAGCCAATTCTAAAACTGACGTGGAATTTCAAGAATACATAATAGAGCAATCTTTAATAAAATAATAAAGTTGGAATATAATGGTGCCTATGTTACTACAACATATACTAATCATGACAGCATGACCTTAGCATAAAATAAACCAGTAGTTCATGGAATGAAATTAAGAGCTTAGAAATAGAATTACATATGATTTTTGATGAAGGAACTAAAGTAAAGAAACCCATTGGGAAAAGTGTATTCTAAAAGTGGGTCTGAAACAATTGTATAACCCACACAGGGAAGAAGAAAGAGAAGAAAAGGAGAAGGAGAGGGAGAAGAAGAAAGAAGAAGAAGGGGATAGGAAAAGAAGAAGAAGAAGAGAAGAAAGATGGGTGGGAAGGGAAAGACGGAAGAGCTGAGGTAGATCTTTCATCCTATTTCATACAATACAAACAAGTTGGTTTGAGATGGATTCTAGACCTAGGTTAAAAAGCTAAAACAATAAATTATTTCAAGAAAACAAGTAAATATTTTATTAACTTTGGGTACTCCAAGGATTTTTAGAAATAAAGCAGAACACAATAATTATTAAAGAAAAAATATAAAAATATAGGCCATCAAAGAATTGCAAATGCAAACTACAGTGGATTACCACAACACATCAGTCTGGAATGGCTCAGATTAGAAAACTGACAACATCAAATGTTGGCAAGAATATGGACAAATACAAACTTCCATACACTGGGGTAGAATTAAAGAGAAACTAGCACTATGCAAAATGCCTGGTCACTCTTTTTTAAATATAAGCACGCGCTCCGCTACAGCCCATCAGTTCCACTCATATTTTCCTATCTAAGAAAATGTAATGTAGCACATGTAAAAAAAACACAAGCAAACAAAGTACTTGCTCAAAAGTATTAATAACAACTTTATTCATAATGCACCAATAGGGAAAATAGCCTCTAGGTCCCTCAAAAAGAGAATGGATAAACAAATAAAAAATTTTATTCACATAATGGAATACTACCCAAGAATAAAAATAACCAAACTTCTAATACACAACCTGGACTAATTCCAAGTTGATATGCCAAATAAAAGAAAGTCAAACTTTACCTAAAATAATATATACCATAGGATTCTACATACACAAATTTTTAGAGCAGGCACAACCAACCTGTAGTGAAGAAAAATCCTAGCCATCGGTGCCTCTGTGGAGATGGAGGTAAGTATTAAGCGGGAGGAGATATGAGGGAACTTTCCGAGGTAATAATGAGAGTTCATACCTCAAATTGGTTTGGGTTATGCAGGTTTATGTATTTGTTAAACTACTCATTAACTTCAGAAACTCATTGCTGTTGAGAATGTAAATTGTCATAAACACTTTAAAATCCATGTGTATTATTTCATAATATTAAAGAAATGTGTATGCCCTAACCCATTAATTAACTGTACTCTCAAATATAACCATAATAAATATATCTCATATGCACCAGGATATATGCACAAAAATATTCAGGGAAGTATTGTTTATAATTGCCTGAACTAAAAACAACCTAAAGAATCATCAATAGTGGAAATACATGGCTCTATACAGCAATGCAAATGAATCGACCACAGTTAAACCAACAATGATGACACTATAAATGTAATTTTGAAAGGGAAAAGCAAGACATAAAATATTACATTTTATAGGTTCTAAAAACAGGTAAAATATATCATTATTTAAGGATGTATTCATAGATGCTAAAAGTATTCTTTTTTTTAAGATTTTTTTAAATTTATTTATTTTTAGAGAGGAGGGGGGGGGAGAGAGAGAGAGAGACATCAATGTGCGGTTGCTGGGGCCACGGCCCGCAACCTAGGCACGTGCCCTGACTGGGAATCGAACCTGCGATGCCTGGTTCGCAGCCCGCACTCAATCCACTGAGCCACACCTGCCAGGGCTAAAAGTATTCTTTTTTTAAAGAAAGCAATGACATTAATGGTAGAAGGAGATTGATTGAGGAAAAAAAAGTTGGAAAGTTAATGAAAGGGAGATAATGTCTTAATTTTTCAACTTCTTGATATTTACTTGGATTATGTTATGTGTATAAAATTTTAATCTATCAAATTCATTTTAAAATTAAAATCCTTGGTAAGATCTCATATTATACCATTTTGTTACTTCAACAAATTTGTATTCATTTACTGCCTTATGGAGATTGAATGGGCTTAAGATCAACATGTTTATTATTTTTAAAAAGGCATGATTAACTAATAGTAAGAAATGGCTTTGTATGTTAGTATATATTCCAATTATCTGTATCAATTGCTAAAATACATATCGCTGGATGAACTATTAAAATAATCTTAAATTTACCAAAAGTCAAATAAATAGTTTGCTACTTAGTGGACTAAATCATGAGTCTCTTGTGAGATAAAAGATACTTTTATGTTTGCTTTCTCAGCAAATTCATTTCCTCTGCTTGCACAGTAGTTATCACCTTGCCAAAAATTAGCTCAGAATTTTTAACACATCTTTTTATGTTTATATACAGAAGTTCCTTTTTATACATTTCAGTCATCCTGGTTTTGTGTATATGTCTCAAACAAAGTATTTTTAAATGATAAATAGAAGAAATCCAGTATAATTTTGAATGTTAAAATTTTAAAAGGGGTGAACTGGGGAGTTCTCCAATGCTGTTTTCTTTTCATAGAAAGAGGACCTCCGAATAAACTACTTTCGTATCTACTAGTTTGGCAGCTCAATTCTATTTCTGAACTGATGGCTGTTTGACAATCCATGATGAATAGTGTGTGGTCAGCTATTTCAGATTTTCCCGTTGCTAGAATTACA
Source organism: Tonatia bakeri (assembly GCA_004024845.1). Taxonomy (NCBI): domain Eukaryota; kingdom Metazoa; phylum Chordata; class Mammalia; order Chiroptera; family Phyllostomidae; genus Tonatia; species Tonatia bakeri. Next base: position 13,950 of record PVIA01007328.1, on the reverse strand, counting down.
TTTCTAATGTAAGGATGGGTTATTATTAGCTAAAGCTTTTATTTCCTAGGATTAGGTAAAATTGAAAGGGTTATTTCTGTTGATACACCTCATTTCACATTGCAATGCAACTATTGAACTGAAAACGTCCTTAGATTTCTATTTGAATGGTCAAGGAATGGCTGATTATGTGTTATTGGCTTTTAAAGGGCCAGTGTCACTAATAGTCAAAACAACATTATTCATATAATAATTCTATAGTTAATCTTAAGAGCTGTTTAAATTTTTATTTTCTAATTTCCAGTAATACTGAAGGACATCAAAATATTTAAAAATATGTGATATATAAACATTGTATAATCTCTCAGTAATGTCAGATAAAATGTATTCATATCTAAAAATACAGACTGTAAACCATTAGGTAACGGTGTTTTTTGTTAATCATACTGAAATCACCTACATTTAGAAATATGTATATGCATTTGCCATTATTGGAACCCACTATTTATATAACAGCATGGCCACTGTTTGAGAAGGGATATAATTGATTTATGAAATGCCAAGAGATTTTTCATGGGAGTAAAAATGTAGCAACAGGCCCTGGCTGGCATAGCTCAGTGGATTGAGCGCGGGCTGCGAACCAGGTATCGCAGGTTCGATTCCCAGTCAGGGCACATGCCTAGGTTGCAGGCCACAGCCCCCAGCAACCGCACATTGATGTTTCTCTCTCTCTCTCTCTCTCCCTCTCCCTTCCCTCTCTAAAAATAAATAAATAAAATCTTTAAAAAAAAATGTAGCAACACAGTTTATGGTGAAGACAGCTAATGAGAACAAGTACTTCTCTGTGGGCGCACAAGGCATTAGTTCTGCACCTGACATACTTAGTACATGCAATGGAACACATAATGCCAGTATTATTACAGATTTTCCTGGGCCTACTATTGTAAATAGTGTTGTATATGAAGTAAAATATAAATTTCTAAAAAAGAAGAAATGCTATAATTCCTCAGAATCATAAGAACATGGCTATTCAGAAGTCACTACTAAAGCTAGCACTTCTAAAGGAAGCAGTCATAAAATATCATTTAATGAAATGATAACCTTGAATTGTATTTAGATAACAAGTTAAAAAACACATATGAAGTTTGAAGAGTATAATAATCATAGTTATATAAGTAGTTGATTTGTATGTATACTATATTCTTATACTTAAAATTAAATCACAGTTTTAAAAGTTGGGCAAATATATAAATGTTTCTAGAGAACATAATTTTCAGACACAATTCCATAATACTAAATTTTCTGAAGATAGCAATAAGAAAATCATTCAATAATAGGATGCATGTATAGTGAAAATAAAACACATACATTACTTCTCATATGCAAAATATTAAAACAAATTAGAAATATGCATTTATAATAATATGGAACAGATTTCAATATATAAAACATTGAAATATAATGCAATGATACAATAGTAACTTTTTAAACATCACCCTAAATACACGTAAGGGAGAGTGAGATGCACAGAGACCTTCATGAACAGGTGGATCATCTCCTGGTTCTTTCCATTTTGCTCTTCGTGTTGATACGGCCTCTGAAAAGGGAGTGCAGCGTGAATAGAAGATGCAAGCTTCCTTACGACGACAGTAACTGGAACTCCATCGAGGTAGGACATTATGTACTCTCCTGATCACGTACATAACATGCGCTAGTTTCGTGCAGCTATTGTGCGGTTTTCAGCCCGCGGATTATAGATAGAGGAAGAAAAGGAACGTTCTCCTTTGAAGGAGTGGCGGCACCATCGTCACCCTAGTCTTTCTAAGTTAATAACATGACTTCTTTTTTTGTTGCTGTCGTTTCATTTTGTTTTCAGTTTTTCCATGTAAGAATTACAACCTCAGAATTTGTAGAGGGTTTAGGTTTCAGGTAACCCACTGCAGGTCAGTGAGAGCTGTGCCTTCCTTCTTCTAAAATCTTTCTCTGTCTCTCCTCCCAGTCTCTCCCTCTCTCACTCTTTTATTTCTCAGTAGAAGTTTCAGGTCCAGGATTACAAATACATGAATGAGCATCTTCCAGTATGAATTTTACGTTTCTTGTAGTTTTTTTTTTTTTTTGATGATATATTAGTTTGAGGCTCCTGTATTACGTTGAAGAAGAGGCTACAGTTTTTGTGCTGAGCCCTGGTCTTCTAATCTGTTCTTTCATTGAAGCTGAGACCAAAAACCAGCCAAACAAACAAATGAACAAACAAACAAACAAACAAAAAACAACCTATGTAGATGCAGAGGCAGATTTGGAAAGAGAATTTCTGCTTTTCTTGCATGGTTTTAATTTATTCATAGATTTAGACAGTCACCTAGTCAATAAGCACCTGGGCTACCATTTGAACATTATTTGATAGCCTTTGGGGCTTATAAAGAATCCCCAACCCCCAAATAATATTATGACATACCTCCACTTCCCTTGACAACAATATGGGAAGAAAGCTGGATAATTAATTTAAGTACACCTGCTCAGAAAAAATGGTTATGGCATTCCAGATATGGAGAAAAACAGAAGGGTGTTGAGGGGTGCACATGGAATGATTCTGTTTTTCTTGTGCCTTTTGATCTTCCTTCACTGCTTAAGTGAGAAGAGTTGAAGACCTAGCATAGATGATGTGCCTGCTCGCTCCCTTCACTGGCTGGCTGTGTCCCCAGGAACGATGCCATTGTCCATCACTTTGCCTCAAGGACTGTGGAAGGGATTGTTTGCCTTATACTTATTACCTCACAACTTCATGGAACCAAATGCAAGCAATCTAATAAACTAATTATGAGAAATAAAAACATAATATGCTGTTTCAAACTATGTACCATAGTGTTCTGTTTTTATTACATATTGTTATTTTAAGTCTCACTCCTCCTTAGAGCTGCTTTAGGAATAGAAAAGGCAATTTAAATGCAAAATGCCTTTTTTTTTCAAAGAGGGTGTAAACCTATAAATGCATCATTGCACATGTGGATGAACCTTTCATAAAAATGGAAAGTGAGTAATGAGGTGCATCTATCTCCCCAATATGATTACTTATGAAATTCTGTGGCAGGCATATCCCTCTAAGATTAAATAACTCTCAATGGTTCTCTGCCAAATTTTTTTTAAAATTTGCACTTGGGTTTTATTTGTGCGTGTTTTATGCCAGATTCCATGAATGCAAATATTCCTCTATCTCTCCCATAAATGAACTAAAATATTTCTTCTATCATGTCTTACTATTTACCTCTGTAAAAAATAACTAATTTGGAAAATGATGGTACTCACAGATAATTGCTCTATTTTGAAAGAGAACTATAACACTGGATTTTCAACATCCCCACTTCAAAATCAACTTATTTGGGATAACAATATTCTTAAAACGTACACACCTGATACCTAACTTCTTTATATTTATCTATCTATACAGATCAGACTCTGTGTTTCCGGGAATTCCATGGGTGTGTTCTGCACTAGAGGTGCGGACTGAGCTCGGCTATAGCACAGTGTCCACTAGGGAGAGCTGCCTCACAGCACACCACCGCCAGCAGCCCGGCCACACCAGAGAATTCTCCATCGCCAGTAACAGTAATGGAAAAACCACAGGAGCTTCCCAACCAAAGTAAATTCAGTAACAGCATCTTCCCAACTTTTAATTCATCGTGTGATCGTATTAGTAATGAACAGGTATCTGGAGCTGCATACATCATCAGTTTTGGACTTTGCTACCATTTTGACATAAAATGAACCATGTTCCAAACACAATTTTTACTTTCCAAATTCTCACTCCTCTTTGGCTGTGAAAAGTAGCTTTGTAATAATATTCCTGATTATAAGAAACAAATCACCGTGTACATCACATTAAATATTAAAAAATGTTGTTATTAAAGGATAAAATAGATTTATACAAAGAATTAACGTTTAAAGGCAAAACACTAAAAATTTATTGATGAAAATAACAGCAAAATGTAAATATCACTAATTGTGGAATAAAGTAAATAAACTGCCACAATTTTTAAGAAATGAGGGGCTAAATTTTAAAAAATATAATATTATCCTTATAATCAAGGTTGGCACTTACAAATCACTGCATCCAAGAAGTGAGAAATTTGTTTTGGATTTTGTTTTTGTTTTAGGATTATTTTAAGCATAAGTTTCATCCTAAAAGAGGAATAAAGGAGCCTAATTAGTTCAACTAGCAAAATTTCCCACCTAATGCACATAGTTTAGACATACTTTTTAAGACTATGTGCTTAACAACACAGCATCTCTAATGTTAGAATAGTAAACATTCTAGATTATATTATTTTTAATAATCACAACTTGAAACTATTTTTGTGGAATATATTTATATTATTGGCTTCAGTTACATGTGTCTAGTGATTTGTGTACAACATTTACTCCTTATTTCCTTTTCCTTTTTCCTGGTTTTGCTTAGTACCCTTCCACATCATTTAGCTTTGGCTCTGCCTAACAATTTTTCTATTTTGCAATTGAGTTTAAAGGGAAATGTTATTAAATCAGGGAATTCCATAAATATTGCTTAAAAGTTATAAATAGGCTGTCTTCGGTATTTGTCAACATAGAGTTCTTTCAATTAAAATATTTCCTGGCTACCACAGCGTGGAAGCTGTGGAAATTGGCTCCACATCCAGCTGGCTGATTCAGTAAGAAATCAGCTGGCCTCAATTTAGATTTCTTTTCTTTTAAAGCAGTGCCAAATTGAGGATTAGTACATTGTGGAGAGGGGGGCGGGCAGCTCCACCCCTGATCAGCCATTCTTCATTCCCCAGAATGGGCTTGCCTTCCCAGCCCCAGCTGTGCACCGGATTAATCTACACGGGAGCTTCACTATCTGCACCGTTTTCAACGTGCTCATCAAGGTCCTGCATCCCTTCTGACAAAAGTGAAATACGGCTCTGCTGACACTGGATTTAGGAGACTTCACTCAGGCCTTAAAAATACACACACATCAAACACATGTGCACAGGCACGCAGCTTTAATCACATACATGTATTACAAAGATAGTCAACAGATAACACTGAGTCTTAGGAAAACTGAATGACGGGATGATAGACAAGAACACTTCCTTGGAAACAGGCCCATCAGAGAATGGGTATGATTTTACCGCTCCAGAAATGGCTCTTCCCAACCAAGTGTGTAAGGACACTTTAGTTAGCAACTTGTTGGAGAAGGGACTTACCCTATTTATTACACATGTAAATACTTATGTTATTACTGCATTACTGCCTCTTCTTATAGTAGCTTCTCCTCAAACCACCCAGGCCATAGTCTATCACTGTAACATTTTTCATTGCAAATGTCTGCTTTGCAGCTTCTCAAAGCCTGTGGGTCAACTAAGTGACTTTATAAACTAATCATATGTTCCTACCACTAAGGAGGTATACAAATGTATACAGTTTTATTGTGTGGTATTTTTCCCATAAACTGTGGGTTTTTTAATAAGAAGTCTCAGTCCTTAATTTTGATGTGTTATTGATGATAAAGTTTAAGGAAGTTGTTTGGAGTTATGACCTCACTCAAACTGTGAGCCAACTAACCATAACTATTTAGGTTTAGTCTTGGTTTATATAATCATCTGTCTGCAGAGCATGAAAGTAATTTCATAAGTCTTTTAAAAAGACATTATATGAATTTTTCAAAGAAAAGACAGTACAAAAAGAATTTAGCAGAAATTTATTTCAGCTCATTTTCCTGATAATTTAAGATTTACTTTTTAAATTAAATAAGTGAATAGGAAATGTTCATCTAGAGGAGCTCTTTATCAGTCATCCTACAAGGACTATGGCAATTACACTACTGGAATCAACGCCCTGAAAATAAAAGACATTAATATAAAAAAAGATAGCAGATATATTAATGAAAAATGTTGATGAATACATTTCAGGCCCTGGTCAACTATGTATTCATCATCACCTATGAATGCATTTGTACATCTCCTTAATATAATTTCTTAACAATCACTGGTTCTTTAATCTGTTCCAGGTCCAAGGTCAACTGCTACTGCTTTCAACCAGCAAAGCTAAGTCACTAAAAGTTAACTTTTGGGTTTTCCTCATGATTTCCATAAGTTTGTAATAGTAGGCCATGAAGTTATGAAATCTTCTTGTATGAAAAATATATCTGAAGTGGTTGATAAAAGCAAGAGATGTACTTGAAAACATCAAGTTGTGTGAACTGAAAAACAGAATTACAGAAAGAAAAGTACAGTGGGTGCCATTGTTTCTGCTCATCCCTCCTTCAGGAGATAAAATAAAGGAATTGACATGTGAATGCGGATGGTCACCCAGCTTTTACAAAAAGCACATTTGCCTCCCCTCCTTTCAAAGGTGACTTTTAAAACCTGTATCATACTGGTGAGTTTGAAGAAAAACAAAACCAATAGGGAAATAGGAAAACATATGTATGGATCAAAAGCCAATCTTGATTGCAACTGCTTCTGTGGAGGTGAAACAGTTTTGGGTGCCAAACCAAAAGCAGAAAAAAATCCTTTGGCTCCTTAGCTCCTGTTGTGTTGCATGGGATCCCATAGGAAAAACAAAGGGAGTGTTTTTCATTGCGGGCACAGTGCCTGAAAATATACAGGGAATTAGGAGGAAAACAGAGTGACATCAATGGTCATAAAAATGTGACCTTCATCTTGACAGAATAAGACAAATAAAGTTTCCACAGCACCTGGCATTTAAACTTTAAAGGAAGTTGTAAGGACAGCCTCCTCCTGACAATGGGCCTAAGCATTACTATGTTTCCAAATATTCCTGATAGCTTCAGTCACTGATAATTTAGTATGCTGGCTCAGAAAAACGAAACCCTCAGAAGCACACTGACCATTAGTGGATTTTGCCATTTTGGAAAAAGCACTGTGGATTGCAGTGGAGATCCACCTCGTTCCACTGGTTACATTCTGGTCCTTCTGCCAGTCCGAGGGACCGCCCCACCCAGAGTCCTGCTTCATGAACTAATTGGCATCTCTCTGTCTGGAACTGAAACTTCCACGTAGGGTTAAAAGATCAGAGACCTTGGGGCTGGTTTCATCTTAAAAAACTGTCCCTTAGTACTTTCCAAACTTGTTTACTCCCTTTACTAATGCTCAAAACTTTCTGTTTGCTCAAGTTGTCCAGAGTTAACCTCCCCAAAAACTGAAGCAGCAGAAGTGACCTGTAGTGGTTAACTTTGTATGCCTTGATAAAAATCACAGTAATACTGTTATTAAGTCAAAAGTAGAATAATGTGCTAACTGTACTGTGAATTAAACATGTTTATTTTATTTCAACTTAGTAATCCCTCAACAAATTTAAATACTACTAATAATAATAACAAAATTAAAAAGCTAGTGTGTCCTTTGCTCTGAGATACCACATTGGACTGAGGTGTACCTATGTCCTCCCGATTTCCCAGTCAGACAGGACTTTGCTGGAGAAATCAAGAACTGAAGGCTTTGGAGAAAAGTTACCTTAATCTGGACATAAGATAGCCCTTATAGGTTTTTTTTTTCTTTATTAGAAGAGATATTATAATCTGCTAATAAAAATATTTGCTGGGTCTTGCTTAAGGAAAAAAAAGACATGGAACATACAAATATACATATATGTATACATATTTAAATATAATTATTTAAATAGAATTTCCATAAGTTTAGCCATTTAAAAGAGTTTGTTGGTTGTTTATAAGATAAACATTCACTTTGTTCCAACACATTTTTTTGGAGGGCGGAGGGTAGCAAGTGAATGGCAACATGCCCAGCTGAAAATTTTCATTTGACACCTGTCACTATGGATAGGAGTGGCCGAGTGACTAACTTCTTAATTGTATAATTATGGTTGAAATTTTTATTGGGGGTTCCAAGATAATTCTGTATGAAGGTATCTTACTCAATTGGCAGGTAGGATTAGTCCAACTATTTCTTGTTTCTAAATCTTCTTGCTTGGAATATGGCTGTAATTGCTTGGGCCTCAGCAGCCATATTGCAGCCACAGATTAAGTTTAAAAGCCAGATGCTTCACACGTGATGAAGAGAAAAGAGCAAAGGTGCTTAGAACATTCGTGGGGCTCAGCCAGGACAGCCTCCATGCATATCCTGGACTGTCTACTTCTGCACTTTTTTAAAATAAGAAAGCAAAAATATAAATAAAAACTAGGTCATTTAAACCACTATTTTTTAGACCTGTATTTGCAGCTGAATTGGATTTCTGGGAGATACAGCCACCCACAAGTTTTACTCATTTTTAGTATTTTATAATTTAATTCTCCCTTAAATATCTTTTGATAGCAATATTAAAACTTTCTTGTTTTTACATTTGTTTTTGGCAGCATTAACTACAGAGTACTAATTAAAAGGTTGGACTTCACACCAAACACCAGACATCCACATCCTAGCTCTTCCACTGAGCAATTTTACATGATTACTGAAAATTAAAAATATTTCTGACTCAGTTTCTTCTTTCATACATTGAAAAAAATCATTTAAATACCTAAATAAGAGAATTATTTTGAGAATAAAAAGTGCTTTGCACAGGACCTGACACATTGTAAGGACTCAGTAGATAGTAGTTATTTCAATAAATAATCCATATTTAATTGGTAGTGCAGTCCCATGATCGGGCTGTTAGAGAGGGACTCTGGACTGTATTTATTCAAATGTACTTTGTGGTTTAGTCACTCTTCAATGATATTTACGACATGTAGACTTGTAGATGGGTATAATCAATGACTCACCAGCAAAAAATAAATTTAAAAAATAAATGGAAATTCAATTCATGATTTTGACCTTTATAATGTTGTGTTCTAATCAACTCAAAGCATAAAAATTGAGAAGAGTGTCACTTTCAAACTTTAATCTGCCCATCTGTTCCATCTCTCAATATTATATTTACCCACAAAAATAAAGAATAATGCAAGTTGCAAACTAAGCAACAAGAAATATCATTCAGCTCTAAGAAAAAGTTCATGTACTTCCATAAATCATATGCATAAATATTATTTCTTGTCAAATATGTGTTTCTACTTCCACTCTTTTCTTAAATGAACTCCTAAGGTATGCACCTGGGCACATATCTCAGCGGTGAATAAGACCTTTTTATAAATGTTTCGAGCTTTTTTTAAACTCCATTGTTTACTTTCCGACCTTTCTATTGCTTGCTCTGATGGGACCAATGGTATCTCTTTATTTGGACATTACCATTGGTTCTCCCAACCACCTAACACATCGTTGTGATAAGGTCTTAACAAAACAGGACTCCAAACAGAATTCCTGATAGCCAGCTATGTGGGTTATGATGCATGCATCATTTTCTGTGCACCTATCATTTATATCTAATTAAGAATTAACTTGATATTAAGGTGGCAAAATATTGCTAGTTGTTTGATTAGGGAAATCGTTTTGTTTTGTTTTATTTATTTTATTTAGAATGACTTAGAGCTATCATTTCAATTATATTTCTCGGCCCCATGGCCCCTGACCTGCGTGAATAGAAAAAATAATTTTCTGAAACTGTAGTCCCAAGTGCCATGGTTTTTCTTTTCTTCTAGAACTGTGTAAGATAGTGATACCATTAAGATGGCCACTAGTAAGAGGAAATTCCTGCCCCCTTTCAACAGACATCTACAGAAATTATCACCTTTAGAGAATCAAAATTCTTCGTTTTATGCAGTGTGAACCTTGCTAATGTGGGAGTATTCCAACAGGGTTGAAAGTAAACAACAATTCAGATCGGTACAGAAAAAGAAATAAAAATTCTACTTCAGGGAAGATTAGGGGAAAGAGGATTTAGTACACAATAGTAGTGTGAGATTTGTTTATTTAAATAGATTATTATATTTGCATTTTGATGACTCTTATTTCCATACTCTGCTTTCCTAACGCCTCCTACAAATAAGAAAGTGTGTTTTTCTGCACCTCTACACTAATGATTCCTCACTCCACAAGGCTTGGACTTATTAAAGCTTTTTATTGCCACTTTGCTTAAAGAGGTGTTTGAACTCTAGCAGGTAGACAAATCCAGAGGGGAAATTCATTGGAAAGTATTCATACTGGAATACAGAATGAAAAATACAATTACTGCTTTGGACTACTTTCTTTTTCTGGTCTCCACAGATGCATCAGATATCTGCACTTTGACTCAAGAATATGAAATAGATCTTCTCTTGGGTTTAAATATCTAATAGAGCAAGAAATTCCTTCCCATTCATCACTGTGTGAATATAAAAATTAAACTGCTATTAGGATATGACCTACTGAAGATATAACAACATAAGCTTATTATTTCTTTCTCCTCAATAAGAAAGAACTCTGAAGAAATTGCTTGGTGCTAGTACAAATCAATTCTATTTTTTTTCCAACAAATGTCTCAACACATCTATAATAATACTGTTTTCAGTAATTATTTATTTCTATTGTTTATTGTTTTCTAGATGAAACTTAATGGAATGATGGAGGTAACAGTGGACATAGTAATATTTTGCTGGAAGTCTTCCTGTTAGAAAAATTTACCTTTCCCAGTCTATCCATGCATTCATAAATGGACAAATATACTTTACATATATAGGAATGAGGACAACTCTTAATTTTTATTTTAAGGTGAGTCATGAGTTTTCAAATACTTAGAATTATCTGGACAATAAAAACCTTGAGCCTTTTATGTCATGGTTTTCTTAGTCTTCAGCATTCAACCAGCATTTTTTGCACACTACTTTAAATGATAAAATGGGCCACTACCCTAAAATGAACGAAGCATGGTTGAGACTCTGATGAACCAGCCACCAATGTAAACTTACATTTTCAGGACGAAGAAAGTGCACCAAGAGATGGAGTTTCTCCCTTGAGAGGATACTAAGTATTTTAGCGGGGACATGTCCAAGATAAGTGGGTGATAGAGAAAGAGCATTCAGTTCAAAATTTGCAGAAAGAAAAGCCTTAAATTACACTTTTATTTTTCAGGTAATTATGAGTTGTCCTTTTTAGCAATAAGAGAAGTTACTAGGTAGGAAATGAAAAGGCATAAGAAGAAAAAGAGGAAAGTTTGGGAACGAGTTGTAAGTTTTTCTATGTTACTGCTGCAAAGTTTCTGATTTTTCATTTATTCATTTGTTTGGTTTTGTAACTTAGCACACATTACATTTAAGATAAACTCAGGTAGTATTAAAATGATTGTTCTATTTCAAGGGAGGGCTTCTGTTTCTCCTTATTTTATGCAAGCAGACCGAAGAATGTTTTCCATTCAAATGAGTTATCATCTGCTTTTCTTTTATCAAGTATGACAAGTCTTTTCTGAGTTGGGAAGCTATTACCTCAGGAGGCTCTAACGCCCGAAACTTTGGTGTTGCAGTTGAAGTGATATTTACTCATCGGGTAACTATCCCAAGCCCATACAGGATTTTAAAAATCAGTCTTACACAGAGAGTTGTTCAGGTATGCAAAATATACTCGCATGTGTAATTAGCTATTGAGATGTGTTAATACAAACTAACTCTCTTTTCTGAGATGAAACATCATGCAGACACCTAGGTACTTTGGAACTTTGAGTTCAGAACCATCCAGAATTTTGCTATTGGTGCCCTGCTTGGCCCTTTGGGAATTAGAGTTGTCTTTTCCCTCACACCTTATAACCTATTTGCTGTTTTTGCTCCCACACTGCTTTCCCAGCACATTAGAACCAGTAGATATTTACACAAAGCAAACAAAAAATGGCTAATATATTTTCTTCTACAAAGAACTTTATATCTCAATTCTACCCACCTTTACCTTGTCCTATTGCCTTAAATCTGACTGGTTTTCTTTTTCATATGTTAACCATAAATATGCTTAATGTTTACCACTAAAAACAAATGAACAAACAAACCAGACAAAAAAAAGCAGCATACTGAATGGTATGTTTTAACTTTCAATTATCTCCCAGGCATTGCAATATGTGATTCTACCCACACTGATTCATTCTTCCCTCACAATATCTCTTTGGAGGAGCTAATGTACCCCCTCCCTTTTTTATAGGTAAGGAAATCCAGGTACAGAGTGGTTAGGTAACCTACCCAAGATCACGCAAGTGTTAAACAACTAATCGAAATTTGAATCTGATCACTATCATTGAAAAGATATTACTTATTTACTAGTTACAATCCAAAATAAGATGGTACAGAAACTTGTTCATCATGAACTCACTTCCAAGCTTCTGCAGCTCCCCCTGGTGTCAAAGTTCACACAGTTTTTTTTTTCCTCCTAACAACCAGCTAATTTAGCTCTTGTAACTTCTTTACTTCCCAACACCCTCATCTATAAAATGGGAACTTATACACACTCAGTGGGACGTTGCAAGGATTATATAAAATGACGTTTGTAGAGTGCTAAGGGAAGGACTACTTGACACATATCCAGAGCTCAGTTCTCCCATTGCCCTCTTGTAACTCTACTTGCCATCCATTGAACAAGAAGCTCTAGTTGGCTTTTCTAAGTTTTTTCAATGCCTGCTTTCTCAACATCCTCTTGAAGAAATATGAGGAAAGATGAGTTCCTTCCTGCTTCAAAGTGGTGTCATAGAAATGTATGCAACTTAATTTCCTTTCACCAAATTGAAAACTTTGATATTTTATTAAGTTACTAATTAATTACCACCCTTCCAATAATTCAATTGCATTAGAGAACATATACGTAGCACATAATCTATTTATAATACTGCATTTTAAATGTCTGTTTATTTCTAAAAATATGTATTCAAAAATAACCAATTTTATTTTTTGTATTTGTTGTTGTTCAGTTACAGCTGTCCTGCCTTCTTCCCCATTGCTCTCCCCTACCCTGTTCCTCCCCACTCCCACAGTCAATCCCCACTATTGTCCACGCTCATGAGTCTTCTGTTTGTGTTACTTTGCTTCACCTTTCCCTTCCCCATTTCAAGCACCAGGTGATGAGTCTTATAACTATTTCTTGAATTCTAGGTTTCAAATGCTACTGTAGCATTTCAAGAGTACTCTGCTAAACATTACTCCCAGTATCTTAGGCCTCTGGCAACTCCTGAAAAATACTATTCTGAATTTCAGTTTTCTCATTTAACAGCAAGCATTTGCCTTTCATTTTCTTCCGTAAACATCCTTCATTGCTCCATCCTCCTGTTGACCCATCAAGGGACTTTTCAAAAGCTAACGCCAACAGGAATCCTTCTCTCCCGCCTCAGCAAACAAGTCTCTGGTCTTCCAAATTTCATTTCAACCTTTATTCTTTTTTTGTATTTATTTCCATTGCCACTTAGCCTCCTTATACCCTCTTCTCCACACACATATCTCCACCCCGTTGTCTATGTCCATGAGACCCTTTATCTGTTTGCTTAATCCCTCTTCCCCTAAAGCCCCCCTCCCATAGCTGTGATCCTGCTCTCTCTCTATGAGTCTGTCTCCATTTTACTTGTTAGTTCAGTTTGTTCATTAGATTCCACATATGAGTGAAACCACATGGTATATGTGTACCTCTTACTGGCTTTTTCACTTAGCATAATGTTCTCTAGGTCCATCCATGCTGTCATGAAAAGTATTTTTTTTCTTTTTTTTTTATGGCTGAGCAATATTCCATTGTGTAAATGCTCCATAGTTGTTTTATCCATTCATCTATTAATGGATACTTGGGCTGCTTCCATATCTTGATGATTGTAAATAATGCTGCAATAAACATAGGGGTGCTTAACCAACAACAAAATAAAAAGACAACCTATAGAATGGAAGAACATATTCACCAATGCATTGATAAGAGGTTAATATCCAAAATTTATAAAGAACTTATAAAAGTCAACACCAAAAAAGCAATCTAATTAAAAAAATGGGCAAAGGACCTAAATAGACACTTCTCCAAAGAGGACAGACAGATGGCCAATAGACATATGAAAAGATGCTCAACATCACTAATCATCAGAGAAATGCAAATTAAAACCACAATGGATATCATCTCACACCTT
>PVIA01007327.1:13681-85003 GCA_004024845.1 Tonatia bakeri | reverse complement strand
CAGGTGAGGAGGGTTGAGGTGGAGGGCTCAGGGGTAGAAGGCAGGAGGAAGACTGGGAGGCAGGGAAAGACGAGGTGCAGGAAATGCAGCCGTTCGCTCCCCTTCGTGGAGTTTGGTATGGTTCTGTTGAGAACTCCAGCAGGCCGTGTCCTCTGCTCCGCCTGCCCACCCCCACAGCTCTCCGGGATCCAGGGGCCTTCCCTGACGCGGAGTATCTCCTCTTTCTTGACCTCCAGAAACGCTGGTTAACTACTCCTTTGGGACACGTCAACAGAGGAAGCTCTTTCCTCACTCTTATCCCCCCAACTTTTTGGGGAACAAGTTTCTCCCTCTTAGGGGAGCACCCCACAGAGGGCCTGGATGTTACACTACAGAGAACGTGAGTATTTACCTTCCCTTAGGTGGGTCCCTGTTCCCCCATGTATTTAAAGATAGCCAGGTTTCGTGGAAGAAAAACTACAGAACTTGGGATCTGCCGGGTCCCAACATGAGAAAGTGCCCTTGTTCTCTGCAACCAACTGTCAGGGTCAATGTCAGAAATTAAAGGATCATCACTCCCTCCTTCCAACTCCCACCAAACTCAAGCCTTTGCTTCATAGAGTTACAGCGAGAGTCCCCACTCCATTCCCACCTCCAGAGACTTGCGAACCAATGCCTGTTACTGTCCCGTTCATCCAAATATGGACTGTGGATGTGCTGGTAGGTGAGCTTATGAAATAATATGACCAGACACACTTGCATCAGAGCAAATTGGGCTCTGTGCCTCAGAGGGCTGGACTCACCGGCGGGCATAGGAATGTCACTTAGTCTCCCTGTCCAGCACATTACTTTGCAAAGCCACCTGTTACTCATGTAATTGTTCAAATGGTCTTGACTCAGGGCAGTCAAGACAGAAGAACTTTTGCAGAGAAGATTCAGATAAGAACATTTTAAGTTCACTCTGTTTTGATGACCATAATGTTCTGTGTTTTTCTTTCTTTCTTTTTTTTAAAATATATTCTATCCGAAGAGGTATGACTGGGTATACAACCTCTCTAAGATCCCGACCAGCAGAAAAGGATATTCTTTGGGAGCCAGAACAACCGCGAGGTTTAAGCCAATCAACAAGGTTAGAAATGACTGCACATGCTTAAGTTTTTGTGTGATCCGTGGTGTTGAATGTATTTACATGGGGGAGCACAGGGCGGTCAGTGGGAGGTTACCTACACAGTATGCTCTGAAACTCAAGAAAAAAATAGACATTTAGGCAAAAGCTATTAAGACTTTCTGAAAAGCCTGGGTGTTAGCCTTGCCAATGCATGTGCCAGTGTCCGGGAAGAGTGGGGAACAATTCTCCGAAGAAATGGCACCAAGTCAGAGCTTCAGTGCTGACCGAGACACCTGATGTTCAAATACTGGAAGCTATGTTTATATGCATTGGATTCTCTTGCCAGTTAAAAAAACAAATTCCAGCTTTTCCACCCTTTTGTGTGATTATACTTCAAGTCTAAAATTCCTCGGTATAGCATCCTAATCTCTAGGACATTTTCCTGACACTGAAGCTCAAAGAGAGGGATACTGACTACAAAAAAAAAAAATCTCTGCGTGAGATGGTGGGGGTGGTAGCTGCAAAAAGTTCCTTTGATTTTCTACGCAGCCTAGGTTGACTTCTGCAGCCCACGCATGGTGTGCCTTCACGCAGCTGAGCCACCCCTGTCTGGCTTCTTGCTTTTCTATCTATCACAGGCTTCTCTCTGTAGCTGGAGGTGGTAAACCATAGCTGATGCATGAACAGGAGGAGGGTGGTTCTGGTTTTTCTGCCCTTAGAAGGCTTTCTGTGTACACCTGCACACCACCCTCTAATATATTGATCTTTGTCTCGGTAACAGGATGTGACACCTCATCCAGGCACGTACCAGACAGTGACTCTTCAGGAGCGAAACGTCAAACAAAATTTTGCTCCATTTAATGTCATGTTGCCTCGATTTGGGACATACTCAAGGGACAAGTATCGTCCTGGGTATGCTTCCTCTCTTCTGGGGCACTTCAACGAAGAGCGGCAGGGAAAGAAGGACAAAGAAGGGGTCACCCCCAAACCATGCCAGCTAAATAGCCACTTATCTTTAAGACTCAACCTCTGGTCTTGCAGATCTCTGGCATCATAGAAGTGTAAACTCATTTAATAAGTACAGATAAATCTGGCAGGCATTTCTGTAGGCATTTTGTAGGCAATCGGGCAGGCATTCCAGAGACTTTGCATTAAACCCATGACACAAGGCTCCTGATTTCCTGGAGCTTACATTCTAGAATCCAGACAGTTTAGAAACAAATAAACAAGAAAATATCAATAGTAATAAGGAGAATGGCTATATAATATATTAGTCTGAACTGACACATTTGAGAGTCATCGGGGGCATTATTAATAATTATACCAAGACTGTAGCCACAAGCCAGGTCTGTCACCAGCAAACCAGGAAGAATGGTGACTGGGTGACATGCTATGAGGAGAATAGTACAGGATGACGATATGATATAGAGGCTACTCTATCAAGGTTTGTCGAGAGAGGTCTTTCTGGGGAAATGACACTTGATCTGTAATCAGAAGACTGAGCCAGCCTTGGGAAACCTGGACCCAGGGAAAGCTGTGGCGCTGATGGGATTCACGTGTGGTCACTAACGCCTAGACGTGATGTTACGTATTTTTATTTCTAGCCCTGGCACGTACAATCCAGAGATAAGGCCACCCCCCAAAGTCACCTGGCCAATGAAATTTGGATCTCCAGACTGGGCTCAGGTTCCATGCCTACAGAAAAGAACCCTAAAAGCTGAGGTAATAGCACCGGGCTTCGGTGGAGCACTGTCTAGTTCTTACATAAGGGTTCCTAACCAGCAGTCTGAAAGTGAGCTTTAGAAAGTCTTTGTTCCCCTGAAATTATATACACAATTTTATGAGTATATGCATTTGGGGACTTGAGGGCGAGGGGAGTTGCATAGTTTTATTAGATTTTTAAAGGTATGCATGACTGCACAGAAGTTAACATTTTAAAATTCAATCCTCAAATAATCTGTGGTGGATATGGGAGAATTATATGACAGAGGAGGAATTGAGACTCAGGTGAATTACATGACTTGTGCAGGCTGCACAGAATGAATCCACCTCTTGCAGCATCCTAAGCCACTGCTTTTTCTGTCTTCAGGGAGCTGTGGAGCATTCTGGTAAAAGCATGGGTTCTGGGGACAGACTGCCTGGGTTCAAATCCCAGCTCCGGTACTTACCTGCTTGTGTGATCTTGGACAAGTCCCCTGGTTTTTCTAAGCCTCAGTTTTCTTACCTTTAAAATGAGTATAGTAAGAAAAGCAATCTGATAAGGGTGTAAAGGTTGCAATAAGGTACAAAAGCATTTAACACAGAACCTCTAATGTAATAAATGCTCAACCCATGTTAGCTATCATAATCCTAAAGCTGCCTTTTATTTCCTAGTGGAATTTCGGATTAATTTCACAAATATTTACGAAATGCTCACTGTATTCGTGTCATTGTGCTAGGGCCTAAAGGTAACATTCAAGAATTAAACATATCACCTTTGTTTTCAACAAGTTTACCAGCTAATAACTCTTAGAGATTTGCCAAATAAAAACTGATTCTTGGCATGATAGACACCAGAGGAAGACGACAAAGAGTCGGTGTACATACAAAAGTTGAGAGCATTGCTGAGGCCAGACGGCTGCGGGGCGGGGCTTAGCCGGTAGCACCGCTGCCCCAGTCCATCTGTTTTGCATAGCCGGGGGCGGGGCGGGGACCAGAGACTGGGGAGCTTTCATCAGAGGTTGGTCCGAGACAACATTCTTTCATTGCAGCTGCCCACGGACAAGGAGTTCAGAAGACATCGGAACCGCTTGGCCTACTTGCGCCTGTTTTACAATTGAGGAGCTGGGACTTCCTTCGCAAGCTGCTCCTGACTGCGGAGTCTCCAGGACGGAGGACGGAGCTGCTCCGCCGCCTCTGCGTAGCTGTGGTCCCTTCGGCCGCCACATGGGGCCCCGGGAGAGGCAGGGGGCTCATGACTCCACGTGAGGGCATAAAGACCGGTTCAGAATGTTCTCTGTCCATGTGTTGCTTTGTGGGGTGTGCAACGCACATGGGCTTGGAGAAATTTATTAGTCTGAACTGACACATCCGAGAGTCAACGGGGGCCTTATTAATAATTATACCAAGACTGTAGCCATAAGCCGGGTCTGTCACCAGCAAACCAGGAGGAATGGTGACAGGGTGAGATGCTGTGAGGAAAATAGAAGCCAGCATGGTCAGCGGGGTGGCAAACAGCTGGTCCCTTGTCTGTCAGTCTCTGAATTGTCAGCACCAGGTTTGACAAAACTCAAGTTGGACAGGAAATCGAATTACTAGCGTCCCTGGGCTGGACTGTTGACATCCTTCTGTCAGTGACACAGATGTTGTAGAACTGTTTGGCTTTGGGGCTGCAGGAGAGGTGGTGCTATATGCTTCAGAACCCCCAAAGGAAATTCAGATTGATTTTTTTAAGTGAAAAGTGTTCCGTGGCCATCAGTCTGCCCTTCCCCAGGCTGCGGATGCTCAGTGCTGTGAGAAGCCGGGGCACAGAATCTCAAGAGTAGAAGGGTAGCAAGGTGTCTTGGAGAGTGAGAATTTTCCCCAGTGCGTCTTCAACCCCAATTAGCCTCGAGGTAGTAAAAGCCCAGAAGCCAGCCTCACGTGTGGTAGGACCAGATGACCCTGCTCCAGAGATGGGGGCACAGCCTGAGGGGCCAGAAGTGCTGAGACAACCAGAAGGTCTTCCTGTGAAAGGGAAGTCCCATGAGGAGCTTCTCGGCAGGGACCCCCCGTCTCCCCAGCGCTTCATGGTGTGTCTGAAGAAAGCAACACAGACCTGATTTCTTGCCAGTGTTTGTCCCATTTGATTAGCAGAGTCTCACTAATTGTCCCCTGAAGAGAAAGCTCTTCCCCAAGAATCCAGGGTCTCCTGAATTTCCCCTCTTCTTATTCTTTCGTACACAATCAAAATAATGCATGTCAGTTCATTCCTTGGATTCTACGTGCAGGGGATGGTTGTGTCCCAGTCACCATGGAAGTCATGGGTCATCTGGGTGACCCAGATGAAACCAAGGAGCCTAAAACAGAGATCCTGACCCATCGGGATCCTGGGGGGCATTTCCTGGTAGGTCATTTAAGAGTAAGAAATGGTTGCAGTGGAAAACCTGTAATGCCAAGTCGACATCCATATGGCCCCACCAGCGTGGCCTCCTGGGGGTCCCCAGGGAGAGGTTATGTTCTGTGACCCTCATAGGGCTGCAGAGGAAGTCTCCTCCACCTCCCCCAGGAAAAAAAATAACAGGGCAAACCCAGAGCCAAAGGTGAGGACGTGTGGGTTCCAGGAGCGTGTGTCTAAGGCACATCTCCAGGGCCCTGGGAACCACGGGTGACCAGCTCTCCTATCACTTTACCAATAATAGCTTTCTTGATTTTATAACTTTTTTCAAAAGAAACTAATGAGGATTGCTGTTATAAGGATTTGCCCTGGTCTTAAACCGTATTCCTCTTCTCCCCAGAGCCCACCACAGTGACAATTCAAAGAGGCCACCACCTTGCCCTGGCCGGCTGGCTCAATTGATTAGCTCAGTTGATTGGAGTGTCCTCACATGTACCAAAAAGTTGGTTCGATCCCCAGTCAGGGTGCATATGGGAGGCAACCTGTTGATGTTTCTCTCTCTCCCACTTCCTCTCTCTCCAAAATGAATAAACACATCCTCCTGTGAGGATTTTTCAAATAATAAAGATAATAAAGAGGCCACCAGAGCCACTAAGTCCCCAAACCTCTTCAGCAAGCCCATGAAGGTGTCAACTCTCCCAACATGAGGTTTATATAACCACTTGGGATCGTCTCCCCTCAAAAGCTGAGGAATCTGCCCTGGGATTGGGGGCCGAGAGACCCTGCGCACTCACTCCCTTCCCAGTCCCTGCACGGCCACGTCGATGGTGCTTTTGCCGGCAAACAGAGCTGCTGAGATCAGCAGTCGGGTTCATCCTGTTTTCTTTACCCTCTTCTCCAAAATCCCCCAGCATTTCCTTGAGAGAGAAAATGGGATGGATTTTAGCTGTCCTCATTACATATTTCCCGCAGTGAGTACCTCTTGGGCTGGTGTCTAGCTCAGAGCGATTCCCTCGTTTCTGGAAATAGCCCCTGAAATATAAGGGTAGGCCCTGGTAAGGTGTAACTTGGAACAAAGAGGTACAGACACTAAGAGTCCTCGAACCCAAGTCACGTTTAGTGAGAATTCTACAGGGAAAGCCCCAGAACTCCTGGCAGAGGGTCGAGAAACTGTCTTGCCTACTGTGACTTCACTCTCCACTGTTAAGCTCTAGCTGCCCATTTTTTCCAAGGCCACAGCCAAGCTCCTTCCTGCCTCCAGGCCTTTGCTAATGGTGTCACGATTTCCTTAGAAAATTACTCTCCTGATCCTTTGTATGCACGGCTTCCTCTCATTCTTTATCTCAGCTCACGTGTCACGTACTCTGAAAAGACTCCCCTGACCATCCTGTTTGCTGCCATCATGGCTCCTATTGTGATTGGCGATTGTCTGATGTTTTCACGGTTTCTTCCCTTCCCCTTCTTTTGCTCCCTTTCCTCCCCTTTCCCCACCTTCCCTTCCCTTTCTTCCTTTCTTAATTTCTTCTCTGTGTTCCCCACTGGGCTTTAGGAAGAGACCACATTTGTCTTGTTGGCTGCTCTGTCTGCAGCGTGAAGCACAGGCCTGGGTCCCAGTAGCTGCTCAGTAAATACTTACTGGATAAATAATGAAGGATTCCACCCCCTCAACTCAAGAATCTCTTCCTTGGGTTCCTTCAGATACCTGTATCCTTCCGATAAATTATTTTGGGGCTTAAGCCAGCCAGAGAGTCTCCTCCTGTGGCTTGCAGCCCCGAACACCGCAACCAGCGTATGCTCTGGGAGTTGCTATTCCCAGGAAATGCAACTCTCGTAGAAAACCCACTAAAGTGCCAACTTCTCCCCAAGAAGACCCCCAGCTAGTGCTCCATTCCCACCTTATTCAAGGTGGTAAATTGCTGTTCGTTCTCTGGTGGGCTTCCCTGGGCCCCTGGACGTTCCATATTCAGGCAATGCCGGCAAATCCGTGTCGATGAAGGAAGTCAAGGACGCCATGAAGATTTCGTGGCTGGCGTCTGTGGAGGCCGGTGATGAGTGAGGCAGAGTTTCTGGGGACCCCTCTCCACGTCTCCTCCTGTGTCTGTTTCATTACGCATTTCATAATAACTCCTGTAGAATTTTTTCAGTTAAGACAAACTCAAAAATGTTCACGTTAATCAATAGATAGGGGTTCTTAACTGAAATGTGTTTTCCTTCAGTAGACCCATGAAGTAGCTTTTTCTATATATTCATAAGATCACAGGTCCATTTTCTTTATTAGTGGCATCTCTCAGAGCCAGTGGTTCAGACACTATAGCTTTTTGGTTCTAAGATGTTAATTTTTCTACATTTACTGTTTCCAGAATTAAGAAGTGATTTACAGTATGTGAATACATTTAATAATAAAGTACATCTGACACCCAAAGAATGTACTATTAAATACATTCTGAATCGATGCCCTTAAAAAAGTGTTTCTAGCAGTGCGTGAAGGTGGTAAAAGTCCCCATTTATCTATATGAGGACTTTTAATTCCTCTTTAAGTACACGTTGTAGTTTGCAGGTGGGTAGGCTCTGCCCATCTCTCATTGGATGTAATTCTCTTCCGTGGGATTTCAGGCTCCGCCCCGGAGAGCTTCACAGTGTGCCGCATGTCCCCAGTGCCCTTTTTTCCCTGTTTTTCTTTCTGCTTCAATTTTGGATAGTTCTTGTTTCCTGAGTTTTCAGTCTTTGATATAATATTAAATCTCTCTAGTACATTTATATGTGTTTATATATTCTAATATGACACTGTCAGCCTTTTTAATGAATTTGTGAATCTTTTTGATATCAATTGCATTGACTATGGAGTTGACTTTGGGAAATACAGACTTTTTAACAATATTAATTCTTCCAAACCAGGAACACAGGATATCTTTCCATGTGTTTGTTTCTCAATTTCTTTCACTAGCATCTTGAAGTTTCCAGATCTTTCACTTCCTTGTTAAGTTTATTATTCAGTATTTCATTTTTGATGCTATCATAAATGGGATTGATTTTTCATCTTTACAACTCTTTGCTTGGCTTGATTCAAGTAAATATTTTCATCATTTCATAGTTCTCTCTGTGCTCTTGTTGGTTATGATCACACACAGATGTCTTCATAGTTGCACAAACAGATTAAGTCCTGCATCTCTCCCTGGATACTGTCTAGTAGAAATAATTACCTATCCCCCCTCCTCCCAGTGCTGATACCTTAGGACACTTTGCATTTCTTTTTCTCTTTTCTGCCTTTTTAAAATTATTCATGTCACACATTTTAATTCTACACACTTTAATCTTTTTGTGACACTACTATTGCTTGACCGAAGTTCATTTACGATTTTCTGTGTGTTAACCCTTTTCCTTGGCTCTTCATTTCTTCTCGCCTTTCCCTTTCTCAGCAGGATAACTTTCCCCAGGTTGGAGAATTCACGATACTGTTTTTTTCTAGTTGAGTCTCCTAATAACTGTTTCCATTTAATTTTTTCTAAAGATATATTTATTTCACCTTTGATTTTTGGCAATGCTGCTGTTGGCATAGAATACTGGTTTATCGGGTACTTCTTTTGGCCCCTTAATTCATGCTTTCTTCGCTGATTGCCATGATTCACATTTTTTATACTTGAAGGCATTGGCCCGCACATTTTGCTTTATATTTAAGTCCCCCTTGGTAAATGGCAAGTACTGGTACCTTCCCACTGCTACCCCTACTGTAAGAGGCAATCCCTGCCTGGGAACCTGTTCTTTTCAATTTTACCTTGTAATTCTAATGTTCTGAAGAGCCTGAGAAACTTTGATATGAGAGAAATGCCCTTCATCTTAACTTATGGTTGAAAAACTTTGAGTTCTTTTAAAAAAATAAATACTGATCTCCCAGCCCCTCCCCAGCCATTGTGGCATGCAGGCGAGCATGCACCCAGACAACCTCTTGTTAAAAGTACGTCGGGCGTGTGTCACGTCAACTGAGGCCAAGGACCACAGCCCCCAGAACCGACTGAGGATGAGTCCTCATCCTCAGCTGTCCATTAGGCCCTTGGGAGCTGGAAGACCCTGTGTACCAGGCTGCACCCCACATCAGCAGGTGAGAATTCTCAGGACTGGACACAAACACGAGTGTGCAAAACTCTCCAGGTGATTCCAATGCACATCCAAGTTGAGAACAATTCAAGTAGATTGTCTGTATTTAATCCCAGCTGAAATCAGGTGATACCAGATGGTAAATCTGGCTTTCACCCTTTCCCGGGGGGTTTTGCTCTTGCAAAAACCTGTATGTGCAAAAGGATGTACACCCAGGCTTTGTGGCCGCTTTTAGAGGGAACAGGAGTTTTGGAGAAGAGGCTCCGAGATCAGAAAGTAAGTACCATGAATACAGAGCAGAGTGCTGAGAAAACCCCTGCGTAAGTGAGCATCTGGTGATGCCGCTGGGAACTTACTGTCCCTACGCCGGACACTGACTGCCTTCTGGGCACTCACTGCCAGGACGCAGAATTCTCTAGGTTGTCAGAACCAGCACAACAATTGTCTGAGGAGTCCCACACCCTGCTTCACTCCATCATGTCTCAAATCGAACTGGGGTCCCTGACTGGGCAGGCTCATCCTGTGGCGTCACAAGACCACGGATTAACTGTGCCAGCTTTAGTGTTTTACATGCACAGAAGGGATCCAGAAGGCACTCACTGTCCTGGGGGGTTGATATGAGGGGTGTAGGGTGACTCCTCCATGTTGTCTGTTGTAGTTGCGAGTTCTTACTGCCGTGTGCACGTCTGCTGGGTGCAGGTAGCACAGGACTTGCTCACTGTCCTTCGCCAACACTATTGTTTGTTGATTCATGGATGGCAGTCATTCTGACAGGTGTGAGGTGATATCTCATTGTGGTTTTAATGTGCATTTCCCTGATGATCAGTGACATTAAGCATCTTTTCATATGTGTATTGGCCATCTATATGTCCTCTTTGGAAAAATGTCTATTCAGGTCCTCTATTTTTTAATTGGATTGCTTTGGCTTGGGGTGGGGACTGGTGTTTTAAGTTATAAGAGTTTTAAATATATGTTGGATAATAACCCCTTATCAGATGTATCACTGGTAAATATCTTCTTCCATTCTACAGGTTGTCTTTTTGTTTTGTTGATGGTTTCCTTTGCTGTGTAATGTTTAAATTTAATATAGTCTGATTTGTTTATTTTTCTTTCGTCCCCTTGCCTAAGGAGACATTTACAAAAAAAAAAAATTGCTAAGAGCAATGTTAAAGAGTTTACTGCCTATGATTTCTTTTAGAAGTTTTATGATTTGGATCTTACATTTAAGTCTTTAATCCATTTTGAGTTTATTCTTGTATAGGATATAAGAAAGTGGTCTAGTTTCATTTTTTGCACGTATCTGTCCAGTTTTCCCAACAGCATTGGAGACACTGTCTTTGTCCCATTGTATATTTTTGCTTCCTTTGTCACAGATTAATTTACCATAAAGGCATGGGCTTATTTCTGCCTCTTTATTCTATGTCATTGCTCTGTGTCTCTCTTGACGCCAGTACCAGGCTGTTTTGATTACTGTAACCTTGTAGTATAGTTTGATATCAGGTAACATGATGCCTCCAATTTGTTGCTTTTTTCTCAAGATTCCTTTGGTTATTTGAGCTCTTTTGTGGTTCCATATAAATTTTAGGATTATTTGTTCTAGTTCTGTGAAAATTGCCTTTGGTATTTTGACATGGATTGCATTGAATATATGGATAAATTTATTCATAGATATTTTAATATCAATTGTAAATGGGTTTTCCTAATCTCCCTTTCTGATTGTTTGTTCTTGGTATGTAAATGTGCAACCAAATTCTCAATTTTCATTTTGTATCCTGCTACTTTTATTGAATTCATTCATCAGTTCTAATTGTTTTTAGGAGTCTTTAGGTTTCTTTTTTTCCCCACATAATTGATATCTATTTTTATTCAATAAGAGCAAGCACATATAACACACGGCTACATACATACTAAGTAGTATTCTAAAGCACATATGAATGTAAATTAAACTCATTGGATCCTTACAATAGCCCTATGAGCTGAGTATTGTTATTATTCCTTTTTACTGATGAGGGAACAGGAATACAGAGGACGAGCAATTACCCAAGTCACACAGCTGGTCATTAGTAAAGGTGACATTCAGACCCAGATGGTTTGGCTATCGAGTTGACACTCCCAACCATCATACCACACCGACTCTTGTGTGAATTCACTAAGCTTTCACTTCCTCCCCTCAAGAGAGAGGGACTAATATTTCCTGTCTCATGGGACTGCTGGTGGGTCTCACTGAAATCATGCATGAAAGAACTTACTTTAATGGCTGGCACATGGTTAGAGTTAATACTTGCTAGCTATTAACGATAATAAAAATGATAACGCTACTATTAAGACCTTAACTGCCACCACCAATTTAACTTCATTTGTTTCCCACTCTGTCCCAACTATAGTCTCTGCTCTTATTTCAATCATTCCCCAAATTCATCACACTTATTCCATATATCATATAGGTTTCGTAATGTATATATGATGTCATCTGCAAATAATGACAGTTTTGCTTTATCCTTTCCAACTTGAATGCCTTTCATTTCTTTTTGTCTTATTGCTTGGGCTAGACTAGAACACCCAAAACTATGTTGAATAAAAGTGGTGAATGCGGAATATGAATATATAAGTATATATTCAGAGATGCCGGCTGTAGCCACCATGGTGGTGAATTGGGAGAAGGCATGACCCTTGTTGGCATTCAGATGCCATCACCGTTTCCCCCTTCCTTCCTTCTCCCATACACATCTGGTTTAGCCCAAGCTCCAAGAATTATCAGAAGAACCATTACCAGCCCACGTGCCCTGGTCCTTGGAAATCACCTTCAGCTCCAGCATCTACTCCTGGTGGTCTGGTGGTATAATAATAATTATTCCACAGAGCCCCCAGTAAAGCTGGACTGGCCTTTAGGCAGCAGACGAACCATGCCTTAGTTATTTTAGGGTCGTCCAGCACCCAGTTACCAGTCACATCCCATGCCCTCTCACCAACTCCCCAGTCCCTACAGGAAGGTCATCGTAACTCAGCAATAGGAAAGCTAAATGACATCCCCACTCACAAAACACTTGTTATGACTCTCCCCCTCTCTTTCTCTGCTCCTGTCCTTAGGATCTGGTGTCACAGCTCCTCGATTGCTCCGAGTCACCCAAACACTCCTTTCTGCCCTCGCACATCCATGCTCTTGCCTCTGCAGCTCCCTTCTCGTACCAGACCTTTCCCATCTCCTCAGACAAACTTCTACTTTTATTCTCTGCCCTTTTCTAATGTTACCTTTTAAACCCTTCAGCCAAGCAGAACTGACCATTGCTTTCTCATTCTTTTCGGACCACGTCGTACACACTCTCTCGTGACTCTTCCCCGTGGCAGTACTCAGTGGGCTGCACCTGTCTCTGTCTCTCCACCAGAAAGGAAGCTTCCTAGGACGACCCTATTCATCTCTGTGCTCCTACAGTGCCTTGGAAGGTGCCTGGATCCATGCTACTCAACACATGTCTAATACCCTTGAGGTTCTCAGTCATGACATACGTCCTGAATTCCTCAAGCTGGTAACATTCTCCTAGCATCTTCTTTGCTCTAACTGAGATGGTAGAAGGCACTGTAATCTTTCAGATCTCCTCTTTCATAGCCCCTTCATTATTGCATATCTGTGATCTACAGCCTCAGCACTGGCCGTAGTACCTAGCATACAATGCATGCTTGATGAATACTTGTTGAAATAAATCAAAGCATTGAAAATAAACATTGATTAATTAACAGCCCCCCCCCCAAATAGCTGCTGCTAAGTTCTAATTTCGAATAAACTACTAAAAGCAAAACACATAAAAAAGACATTTGGGAAGGAACTTCAAAGGCGTTTGGAGTTTCCTGATTTATTAGTTGCAGAAAGTAAGACTCTAGTGAGCAGAAGGAGTCGGGATAGTTTCCAAGGCTGCCGTGTGCCCTCAGAAACGTTAGGGCAGTCCCGGAGTCCTTCAGGGAGGGTGCAGGTCGCTGCCTCTGCTGTCTAGGCGGAGAAGGCAAAGCCCACCCTATTGTTGGCCATATCGTAGACAGAATAATACTCCTTGAGGAAAACATCACCCAGAATCCACAGGGGCTGCCCATTGGGGGAGGGCAGGTAAGTGGCCTCGATCCCCAGCCTGCAGTAGCCATTGTTCTGAGAAGACAAAGGACATAAGGATATAACCAGTTGCACTGCAGAGCCCTTCGCCCACCAAAACTTCCCCCACCCTGTATTCCCGGGCACCCGTTGGGGTCTCTGAATTCTTGTTCACCCTCAGCCCTGCCCCTGGGGATGCCCCATTGCTGCCCAGATGTGAGCTGGGACATAGGACAGCTGTTGGCCCATCCAGTCACATATCCAGGGAGCCTGGGAGCGGTTACATACGTTGAAGACGTAAGCAGAGGGAGGCAGAGGGAACTGGGCCCCGCTGATGATGAAGGTGATGGTGGGCAGGCTCTGCACGGAGCTGCAGTCGACCACAAACTGGGAGACGGAAAGGCAAAGCTGCGGCTGCCAGGGGACTGGAGCCCGGACGCAGGCCCCAGCCCCCTTCCCTGTGAGGCTCTCTTCCCAACCTTCCCGCGGAGGCTTTTGTAGGGCACGGACGGCAAGGCCTGACCCCAGGTCCAGCGCTGACCATGCCCTTGTGCTTCCTGAGTCCTCTCCTTACACATCTCTCAGCTCTCAACTTTTGATGGTGTCAATATGGCTATTCGGAGTTGGGCTCACTCGAGAACAGGATTTCTACCCTCAGAAGTATGATTACAGAGAAAAGGCACAGATACACACTAACAGAAACATACACCACACACACACACACACACACACACACACGGGGGGGGGGCCAGGATTCCGTCTGGGCCCTGACTCTCACACGCAGGGAGCAGCAGCTACTGATACGTGAACCAAAGCGGGGAGGTATAGGGACAGGGGGCTTCTCAGAGTAAAACTCAAAGGTGTATTCCCAGCAAAGACAAAAACCCACGTGGAAGGAAAAAAATGCATTGTGCCCTGATGACAGTGCCGTCCAATCACAGCAGCCAGACCCAGCTGTGCTCCTAAGACCTGCAATGGATTAGCAACTCCTCCTGACTCATAGGCTGGATGGAGCCAGTATTGCTTGTGTCCTTACCCTTCCTGGTGTGGAGGGTCCCTGCCTGACAGGTGTCCCCACCTGATCTGCCCTGCCAGGGACTCGAGGGCCTACCAGCCCTGCCTCCTCCCTCTCGGGAGCCTCCTGCCCGAGCTTGGGCTCCCGTGTTGAGGCTGCCCGGGTGGACCAAGAAACCCACGGCTTCCCTTTACTCACATCGCCGTTCTGAGCCTGCTGGGCTCCCGTCGCCTGCAGGAAGGAGCCCATGTACTGCTGGGGGACAGCCAGCAGGAAGGTCCCCGTATCTACGATGGCCTGGCAGCCCTGGGAGCACCAGCCAGTGGCCTGGTTGCCGATGACAAACCTGAGGGGGACACCAGTTACAGAGATAGTCATGACCCTCTGCTGCCAATGTGACTCATGTCCACCCCTCATGCCCCCAACCCCGCAGCTCCGACATTCCGGCTCTTCCAGGAAGCCGAGCACCCCTCACCACCCCTCACCACCTCTGCCCAGGTAATGCTCCTGCGCAAAGTGATCGCTGGGGCAACAGCCTCAGTCCCGGCCTGGCAGGAACTGGAACTTGTCTTCTTTAACCCCTGTGTAGGTAGATACCTGTGGGCCCCGCACACGCGCCAAACACAGCCAGGGCTTGGAGTCGATTAGTAACTCCACCTGGAACACCCGCCACGTGCCAGGCCCTCTTACAGGGGCCAAGGTGATATAAAGAGGGGTAAGCAGTGCTCGCTGCTTTTAAGGAGCTTGTTCCAACAGAAGTGAGACAGCGTGAGACACGGAGCCACGACTAACACTCGGAGGCAGTCGTGGATGAGCCCCACGCCGTGGGGTGGATCAAGGCCCCTGTGAGTCAGTCCCGGTCCCTTGCCTAGCTTTCTCTGCTGCTCCGCCTTTCCTCTTCACTGCACACACGTGTGTGGTGCTGTCCGTGAGCCGAAGGACGTGGAGATCCCATGGGGGCAAGACAGACACACGTCTAGTAGAAGCGCCAGACACTTAGAAACACACAGTGATGCAGCCCCAGGAAGGACCGAGAAGGAAACACTATGTGCCCGAGAAGAAGGGAGTTGATCTAGCTGGGGCGGGGGAGGGTGGGGGTGTTCAGGCAAGGATTTTTCTGAGCAAGAGATGCTTTAGAAAGAATGAAACAGACACCTCTATTCCAAGCACAGTAAACCAGTCCCCGGACCTGCCTTAGCTCTTCTCTCTCTCTCTCTCTATTTCTTACTCTCTCACTGGGTTATTTCCCAGAGGCTCACCCAACGGTTAAGACACGTAAACTGTGACAGGGGCACAGGTAAATATTACAGCAGTGTGAGAGAGAGAGAGAGAGATTGATTACTGAGCTCGTCCAACTTTTGGGGGAGATAGGAATTAACCCAGCCTTGCAAGGATGTGCCCCAAATTGGAGTAAGCACAAAGGAGAGGAGTCGTACAGCAAGTGGTCTATTCAAAAGCAGAGAAGTGAGAAAGTCCCAAGAGCGAGGACTCGGGGAAGCCAGTGCCTCAGGTCAGGAGGCGGTGACACGATCATGTTGACAGACAGAGCCATGCTTTTGTGTGGCCTTGAGCACAGGCCCAGGCTGTTTTGTCTTTAATTCGCATGTGCTGAAGAATTTTTGAGGACCTCGGCTGTCAGCGTAACTGATCCCTGGTCGTGGGCTTCGCGATCGGATACACCTGCGCTCATTTTTTGAAATGTGTGAAATGCAGGCCTTAGATGACTTGCTCAACCTCTGAGCCCTGGTTTCTTTATCTGCAGAGCGGAATATACTGCTGCCCTCCCAGTGTCGCTGTGGCTAGTACATTCGGTCTTACATGTAAAACACTGAGCATGGCCTCAGACACACAGAAAACAGCGCCAGCGGCCACTTTGACTGATGGTGGAAGGGTAGAGACCGTGCTGACTGCGACAATGACGCTTCCAAGAACAAAGCTGGGGATTCACATGCCTGGGAATGGACCCGTCTGCGGCACGACAGGGCTCAGTGGCCAGCTCTAACATTCAGTGACAAGCTGGCTGCCAGAGCCTGTCGCAGCCCGAGCGTTTGGCGATTCTTTAACAAAGCCGTGGCGGGAACGGGAGATGCCGTCGTGCCGGAGAGGCACTCTGGGAGTGTCCACACGCCACAGGAACGGTCCTCTCTACTTACTCCTGAATGCCAATCTGCCAGTACAGCTCCCGGGTGACGGGGGCCCAGACGATCTGACCGGAATAGAGCCGGGTGTCCACCCCTCCGAGGATGAGCTCCCCGCCGTACTGGTAGGTTGGTTGGCTGGAAAGAAATGTCCATGAGCACAAGTTTCCATAGCACGAGTGGGTCATCATTCTTCTCTCTCACCCTCCCTCCCTCCCTCCCCGCCCCTCTGGCACAGGGTACCACAGAGCGAGGGCTGCTCTCCAGAGTTCACCTGCCTCACAGCACAGTGGAAAGGGAAAACCTCAGAGAAACACACAAAGTACCAGGGAGCTGGAGACATGGACAGTCCATAACAAAGAAGGAATTGGAGGCTGGGCACCTGAAAAGGAACTGTAGAAGGATCCCACAGAAACCCTGCCTGGGGCGGAGGGAGAACTCCACTGGGAGTCCCTGGAATGGGCCAGACCGAGATCCCCCGGGGCTCCGGTGGGGCAGCTTCTGCCGTGGTCTGGTGGGTCCCTAGACAATGCCAACAGGACTGAGGTCTGCTGGGTTCACTACCCTGAGCCTGCCGGTCATAGAAGAGAGACATTTGGACCTCAGGTCCTCTGAGGAGCATGTGTCTAGAGAGAAAAAAATCAGGGAGTAAAGCGTGTCACAAAAGTTCAAGGCCAGATGAAGTAGGAAAAGCTCTGGATTTCAGCTCAAGATGCTTATGTTTGAGTCTTGGCTTCACACTTCCAGGAGGTGCCCTTCCTCAGCATTCACAACCTGTCTGAGCTTCCACTTCCCCACTGGAAAAAGGAGGCGAATTGCAGACGTGTGAGGTGTCATTTGAAGGCATTGCTATGAGAACCCGTTACAAAGCCAGAGGCGTCGTTATAATTATCGTCTCCTTGTTGCTCTCTTTGCCAGCGAATGTTTGTGTGGCTGGTTCTGTAGTCTAGCGCTGTGCTGCCCCAACACAGTGGTCTCCAGGTTTACTAGGCAAATACTGAGGGTCTATTGTCTATTTTTAAGAAAAGAGTCATCGCCCTGGCTGGATAGCTCAGTTGGTTGTAGTGTTGTCTCACTACGCCAAGGTTGCTGGTTCGATCCCTGGTTCGATTCAGGGCGCATATAAGAATCAACCAATGAGTTCACAAATAAATGGAACAACTAATCAACGTTTCTCTCTGTCTCCCTTCCCCTCTCTCTCTAAAATCAATCAATAAAAAAAATTTTAATAGTCATCATATGGTTTAGGGCCATAATTAAAAATTCTTAGCCCTGGCTGGCGTAGCTCAGTGGATTGAGCACAGGCTTTGAACCAAAGCATCACAGGTTCAATTCCCAGTCAGGGCACATGTCTGGGTTGTGGGCCAGGTCCCCAGTGGGGGCCACATGAGAGGCAACCACACATTGATGTTTCTCTCTCTTTCTCCCTGCATTCCCCTCTCTAAAAATAAATAAATAAAATCTTAAAAAAATTTTTCCACTGCACTTAAGATCGCCCCCAAAAAATGTGTTTATAAACATGGGTGTGTGCACCAAGTTTTATTCACTGAATCAGAAAACTTTATGACCTGAGCTCTGCCTGAGGTTTGAGTCCCCCCCAAAGCCCCCACGGAGCCTTGCCTGCTGAGCGCTTCCCAGGACGCGGCTCCTTACCGAGAGAAGTAGAAGCTGAAGATGGGCTGGGTGAGCTGGCCCTGCTGCAGCATGCCCTGCATGACCGTCGGGGCGCTGCCCACCGCCATGCGGGGGTAGGCCATCCCCAGGATGCCATCGAAGTCTGAGTAGTAGAAGGGGCTGTTGGGCTCGTTCTCACTCAGGCCGAACTCCTGGTTACTGACGACGATGTTCTGAACCTGGGGCAAGTGGACGGAAGAGCTGAAGGGTTCCCACGGACGGACCCTTCCCGGATGTAGATGCCCAAGGGCGGGAATTTAGAGCCTCTCCTGGGGAGAGGAGTTGGCTTCTTTCGTGCTGAGCTCCCTCATGGGTGTGGGAGGTGAAAGGGCAACAGCGTCACCCAACCGGGCGTGCTTTGGAGACAAAGAGCGTGGGTGCTGGGAAAGCAGAGGTGGTTGTTTTCGAGTTTCCATTTCCAAGGGCAGCAACTGCGTTTTGACTGAATAATCCATGTGCAAGAATGATAGAGAAACTGTGGGTGTTAGATGTAAAAGCACAAGAACGTAGTGAAAGGACAGGCCCTCAAATATCCCCAGTGAACTTGTGTGGAGGAGGAAGCAGATTTTCCTGTGTGGTTGCGGAGGGTGGAGCTGAGACCAGGGAGCATAGTCGTGAGAAGACGAAACAGAAGAGCATTGGGCAGCCCAGACCATGGTGGAAGCGATTCCCGTCTTGGGAGGAGGGCTGAATGAGATGGCCTTCGACGTCTTCCCCAGCTCTCAGCTGCGGGGAAGGCTGGACCTCACTGCTTATCATGGATTTCTCTGGCCACTAACGGCTCTAGAAATGGGAGCCAAAGTCCGGACCCTCAGAGGCCAGGAGAACATCACTCACTGTCACGGTGTCATATCCAAGGACCACGCTCAGGCTGCCGCTCCCGTAGGACAGGGTGTAGGTTTGCCCATTGTTTCTGAAGGTGGAGGACAGGCTGGGGTTAAACCTGTGGTGATTGGCTGGGAAAAGACAGGATGAACTGTTACTGTCATGCCCTGCTTCCCAAAATACTTGGAGGCAGCTTACCCTCCCTGGCCTGGGATTGTCAGACCAAGTCTGGGATGGGCTCAGCCTCCAATACTTTGGGGTACTGACCACCTGTGTTGGCCCCAGAAAAGTCTGTCCCCTCGGGTAACAAACAGCACCCGAATTCCTTCCAATCCATCATCCCCTGAGGGATGGATCCCCTCAAAAGTGTCGGGAATCCGGCCCACTGGAGAGAGCTGAGGGGAAAGGACAATGTAGAAAGAACTGGAAGTTTTAGTCTATTTCTGCTGTCTCTCTCCAGAATGGTCAGCACTTCTGAAATGTGGCCTGAGGGCGAGGTGGCTGGATGCTCACTTAAAAAGGACTGGACAATGGACATGCACCAAGAACCCTGGACTTGACATTATTAGGCTGGGATCAGTCCTGCCCCCGCCCCTCACTCTGCTCCTGCCATGGCAGGTGGTGGTGGTGGTGATGTACTCACAGCAGGCCTGGCTCTGGCAGTAGGTGGAGGGCACCCACAGGTTGGAGGATCCTGTGTCAAAGAGGACCAGGAAGTTTTGGGGTGGTGTCCCAATGCTGATCTCCCCAAAATAGAAAGCCTGCGAAGAAAGCTTTGTCACCCTCACTAGGCAGCCTAGCCTGGTCCTAAAGAACTTGACCCACCGGAAGTCACATTTTGCCCAAATCATTTCCTTGGAGAAAAAAAGAGGCTTCTGCCACAGTTTTTCCACCCTGTGTGGAGCTAGCTCTCCTCAGTATTTTACTTTTTTGTTGCTAATTGTTAATCCTTGACTGGCTGAGACAGTCTTACAAGACGATATCTTCTAAATGGGTTTTCTCCTTTGCGGTAAGGTGATACCCCCATAGATTTACCACACTATGCCAGAGCCTGCAACGTTGGAGAAGCAATCGCTTTGTTCTCCTCTCCTCCTCCTCCTTCTCTCTCCCTCTCTCACACACACACACACTCACACTCACACACTCACACACACTTCTCTCCCTTCTCTTCCAGTGTTAGATCCTCCCTCACTGCCCTCCTCCTCCAGGAGGTATCAGCATACCAGCAGAGGGTGCTAGGACGTCTAGGATGAGAGGTCACATGGAAAGCCAGAAGAGAATTTCACTGAGAGGCAGTTTAAGTTCTAAGTGAATTTCTCATGTCACTTCCCTGCCTCCCCTTCCTCTACCTATAACATGTGAGGTCCCTGATGTGGCTTCCACCTCTGATGCTCTATGTGACATGTCACTAAGGACAGTCCACAGGACACCAGGAAGCTGAGATGCCCTGGGCAGACACTGCAGCCTCAGGAGCATGTGAGTACTTTCTCTGGACACCAGCATATCTTTCCGGTGGGTGGGGGGCACACAGAGTCTGGAGGCTCTGGGGATTCTCCCAGGGGCCTTGCACGTGTTTTCCTTCTTCCTCCTGCAGCTCATTGCTAGGACTTTCTTGGGATTGCTCAACTGAGTCGAACATTCCCACTATGAATCTCTTAACCATGTAAGTGGGGCTTTGGAGAGATGGGCTGGTCATGAGAGGAAAGAGGGAAGGACAGGGAGCTGCTATCCTGTCGGGTGGTACCAACTCATCATTTATTCAGATACTTTCCATAGGAAAGTGGAAGTGAGAAGTGAGGCCAAATCAGAGCTCCTGAGGGGGGCAGATAAGTATTTAAAGATGGCTGTCAGCCAAGAGTGATGGACACGCCTCCCCCTTCACTCACATCCAGGTAGTTGGTGATGGGTTCGTAAGCAACAGCATCATTGTTGAAATGATACTTGACGGCGGGATCAGTCTTCGGGTGTCTCTTTAGGAATTGCTCCAGTACGCCCTTCTCCTCCAGCGTCTGGCGGATGGACTTGCCCTTCTTCAGGATGACTCTGCAGAGACGGGGTGAGAAAGAGGGAGGAGCTTTGTCTCGTCCCACTCAGGCCATCTCTTCAATGACCTGACCTAGAGTTTTCAGACCTCTCCTGTACCCAACTCCAGAAGCACCTGTTAACAGGAAATCCTCCTGGATTTTAGTGAGTTCTGACCACCTCAGTCATTCCAGGATTCCCATCACAGAAATGCACTACATAATAATTTGGGGGTTTTGTGCTTATATATTATTTCCAGAGAATAAATGTCTGTTTCTTCCCAGCCTGTCCTCTAAGCTCGAGACAGGGATGGTCCGTCCTTTTTAGCCAATAAAACACCCAGCCCTCCCTTACACATGCACACACAACACTCCATCCATCCATCCATCCATCCATCCATCCATCCATCCACTTCAAGTCTTGGCCCCCAGTGGGGCTTCAGTTCGTGGTACCAAGAGACCAGCTGACCTCTCCAAGAGACCTGTAGAGGAAGCCCTTTGTTCTTCCCCATTTCGTCTGGCTCCCTTAGTGCTGGAATTCACAGTGGGGCCGAATCCCAATACACACCTTTCCACACCCTCTGAGAGGTGTAGGAAAACCAAGACCAAGACCAGGATCTTCATGGTGCTGATTTTCAACTGCCCACCAACACTCAGGACACAGTGACAGACCCGTGTTGGGACACACAGAGGGAGGTTGGTCCCTCTCTTATATCCTCATCTCCCTGTGCTTTTAATCTCGAGGCACGTGGGCTTTTCCAGCTCTGTAACAGCCTGTTCCCCTGCACATCCGAGCACTGTTTGCTTTTCCTTTGGCAGGCCATGAAGGTCTTTAAAACCCACTCCGTGGTCTATTTAGAAAGCAGTTAATGGCTTTGCTGATGGAATCTAAAGATTAGGACGTGATAACAAATGTAAAGTGCGCTGGGGACAAAAGATCCCGGTGCCCGAGTCTACTGGGGAATGCGTGTGGCAACTTCTGCCAGAACGATGGAACCGTTTGACCCTGCCTCCAAAGAGTGTGTGTCTTTTCTGAGATCTGCAGTCTGCTCTCCATTCCTTTCCTGCCTCTTCCTCTGACCAGCCTCATCTGTAGCTTTCCATATGTGATTCTCAGAGTCCACAGCAGTCTGCTCTTTCATTTTAATGCCTCAGTTCTCAGATTAGCCAACATTTATGGAATGCCTACTCCGTGCTCACTTCCTAACCAAGCTCTGGAAGTCCAAAGATAATTAAGAAATGGCCCTTGAATGCCAATAGCTACATGCCTGCTAAAATGATTGACACATGATGAAACTATGAGGCAATGTGACGACTCTAGGCGTTCAAATGTGGGTGGAATGAAGCCCTCATAAAGCGAGCAGGGAGAGGGACTCGAGCTCCTGGTGGGGCGGGAAAGGCCGCACAGAAGAGGCAGCATCTGAGTCAGGGCCTTGCAGGCTGCCAGATGAGGCAGTACGGGCAGTGGAGAAGCCACTGGAGGCAGGAGGGAGGCGTGCAAGAGTGAACCTGTGTGATGAATGCAGAGAACGTGGTGAGCACTGGGCCGGAGAGAAATTCCCAGCATGCATCTGCCCAATTCTCCTCATGCTAATTGCAACTTACTCAAGAAACCATTTGAAATGGAAAGGGCTATGATGCTAAAATGGAGAGGGCTATGAGAAATACTCTTGTGTCTACAACACCTAGTAAAGGAGTAGTGTTGGTATTTTAACTATTACCCTACCCAGTTACTTACGACATGCCTCATAACTGATCACAACTC
This sequence comes from Tonatia bakeri, assembly GCA_004024845.1. NCBI lineage: Eukaryota > Metazoa > Chordata > Mammalia > Chiroptera > Phyllostomidae > Tonatia > Tonatia bakeri. Next base: position 62,233 of record PVIA01007327.1, on the reverse strand, counting down.
GCCATGGTTAGAATCCCTGCAGTATAGAGTGCCCAGATTGTAAGGTGGGCCCTACCTGCCAGGCTAGGCAATATCAACTTTATTCTGTGAGCAGTAAAGAGCCACTAAAGTTGTTTAAAATCCAGCAAATGACATGCTCAATACCTTTTCTATGCCATTTATATACCATGTGGCGTTTTAGAAGCATCGGTGGAAAAGGCCAGTTACCAACATGATTCTCTCTGTAAAATTGTAGCTGGCAGAAGAGAAGTTACTAGAACTTTGTCACGAATCTGCCTTCTAAGCCGCTGAACTATGCACAGACTGAAAGAAGCTTCCAGTTTCGTGTGCGTGTTCCAATGTTTCTTATATACATGCTAAATAAATTCTTCAAGGGAAGCTTAAGAGCTACTGCAGATATGCTTATAACCATGACTCCCACGCACTGAGCATCGTCTATGTCCCAGGCACACACTTCACGCCCCCACTGCTGATTTAACTGCCCGGTGAGCACACAGCTAATAAAGGGCGGAGCGGGGACTTTACATCTGGTTTCTCCGAACTCAGCCTCCACCTAACCACAGCCTCCTCTTTCCAGCCTGCTGTAAACAAGTTCTGTTTGCTTCAGTGTGCACGAAACTATCGACTTTAACAATAATAGTGATAAAAAAATTTATACCTGAGTCCCCCTTTTTTGTAGAAAGATACTCTAATCTCTTTTTTTGTACTCCGAGTTTTCTTCCCATCTATGTAAAACGTGTAGCCCTGCGTGCTGCTGCCCCCTGGTGGCAGTACTCCTCACTTGCCAAAGCAATTTTGAAAATGAAAAGGGAGAAAAGCGGAAGGTAGAAGGATCAGTCAAGGAACGTGTATGAAGGACCCATGGACTGGACACTGACTATGGAAGGGGGGCAGCTGGGTGGAGGGGGCAAGGGGGGAAATAATTGGAACAACTGCAAAACATTGAAATAAATAAGTAAATAAATAAAAGTGAGAAACACTCGTAACATCTCAACTCACTTTCCCCATGTGGACGACCAGGCTCTGTCATCCATCAGTCCTGCCCGCTGGAGCCTGCGCCTGCCCCCTCCTGCCCCCTCCTGCCCAAGCCAATCAGCCAACCAGTCACCCTGCAGCTGCGTCCTCTGGCTTCTCCCACCCACAGCTGTGCCTCCGGCTCCGGCCACTCCCTCAGCACCCTGGACTCTTGCTTCTACGTTTATTCACTGACAGTCCATTGTTAGGAGCGGCTGCCCCTTCTTCTCCGTTTGTTCATTCAATTATTCACCGACAGCATGTGAACTAGTGGTGTGTGCTTCTGTCTGTGGGTTGTGACCCATCATTATCATTATCTTGTTGCTCAGACTGTCCCACTTTTGGCTGTTGGGAACTCCTTCAAGGTGACTCTTGTGTCCCTCTGACATGGTCTTATCATTTTTGAGAACTTCTTTAGTTCCTGGAAACATAAGATATTATTGTCTTGCACCTTCCCTGCTCCAGCCCAAGAATCAGCCACCTCTTCAAGGGTCCCCAGTTCCTTTTATTGGGAAACAAAACTCAGGAATCAAGATTTGGGCCTTCCGTGGGCCTCCTGCTCCTGAGACGCCGCTGCCTCCAGGCCCTCTCAGTGGTCCCAGCCAGGGATACATTTATGCGATGCCTACTGTATATCTCCATGCCAAGTTTTCAGGTGACCTGTGTGTATACTGTTAGAACCATGATTTTGTACTGAAACCTCCGATTCCAACACCACAGGGCTTATTCCTGGCATTCCGTCTAGCCTGTTTTGTAAGTCACTGGTTTGGGGGTTGGTTTATTATGTAGTTTAATTGATTTGTGACTCATGCTGTGGCCGTGGGCCTGTGGCCACCAACTCACACATGTGTGGGTACATCCTTCACCTGTTCCAGTCGTTTTGGATAGGTGCCTGACCTCACGGGCATTTTAATTTGAGACTCTTATCTTAAAGACTTGTAGGTTGCACTTGCAAAAGACAAGGTAACATCAGCCCTGGCCAGTGTGGTTCAGTTGGTTGGAGCATCATCCCATAGACCAAAGGGTCTCAGGTTTAATTTCTAGTTCAGGCACGTGCCTAGGATGCAGGTTTGGTCCCCGGTCGGGGTGCGGGCAGGAGGCAACTGATCGATGTTTCTCTCTGACATCGATGGTTCTCCCTCCCTTCTCTTATGTAAGCATATTCTTAGGTGAGGGTTTAAAAAAAAAAAGTAGCATCACTGATGGGCATGGCTCCCACTCTGAGAAGGCAGGGCTAGAAACTGGGCCTGTGTCTAACTGGCTTACGAGGGTCTGTGGGGGCAGGCAGTCCCCCTGGGGGTGGATGGCAGGGTGGAGTCAGTGAGAACCCACGTGTCTGGAGGAAACCCGGGAGAAGCGTGCAGGCCACACACAAATTGCGTGCAGGTCACACACAGGTGTGCCGTGTTTGCTTCCCTCTCCATCACTGCCCATGGGAAGAATGAGTGGGGGGATCTTTTCAGAGACAACTAAGATTTTACCAGCAGGGAATATAATTGGAAGATTCAACTTCTCCCTCCTTCTCCTGACCTCCCTTGAGGATGACAGAAAACTCCAGAAGAGATCCTGGTTCTGACCCACAGTCACATGAGAGGTTGTCCGTGGCAGAGAGAGAAGCACGGAGCAAAACCATCCCATGGACAAGACACACTTCCCTCTTCCCTAAATCTCAGTAGAGGAAGTGGCCTTGAAAAGGAGAAGCTGAAATCGGGTTGCACAGGTCGCCTCAAGAAAATAACTACAGGCTTGGGGTGGTAAACACACAACACGATATGCAGTTGATGTATATAGAATTGTACCCCTGAGACCTATGTAACTTTATTAACCAAAGTCACCCCAATCAATTCAAAGAAAAAAGGAAGGAAGGAAGGAAGGAAGGAAGGAAGGAAGGAAGGAAGGAAGGAAGGAAGGAAGGAAGGAAGGAAGGAAGGAAGGAAAGAAAGAAAGAAAGAAAGAAAGAAAGAAAGAAAGAAAGAAAGAAAGAAAGAAAGAAAGAAAATAACTCCTGAGAACTCAGATGGATTCTTTGTTTCCAGTTTATTTGACAGAAAGAGATTAGCTCGCTGTGGCTTTGGGACCTGCTTTGCTCCATGAGTGGTTACGAATGGCTGGGGACAGGTGGCTTCTGTCGAGAAAAGACAAGGGCTCTCCCCAGCATGTGCCACCAACAGAGCTTAGGTTCTTTGATCCACAGAAGAGTTTTCTAGGTTTCCTTTCTTAGAGAGAGAGGACTTGGAAGAGATATCAAGTTGATAGAACACTTTCCATCCATGGGAAATAAGAGGTTGTCAAAAGCAAGAGACGTGTGTCCTGGGGGCTCAATGACAGGCCGCAGTATCCTGTTCTCAGCTTCCATCTAAAGACCAAAGTAACCTACTGGGGTCAGTGTCCCCTCAGATGTCAGAGTCCTCCCATCTAAGTGACCGTCTCTGCAAGGGGACAGTCATCTTAGCAGGTGCTACAGCCTTCCTTCCACAGACCTCGACCTTCCCTCCAGAGGTCTCAGTCCAAAGAGTCACGGAGGCCAGAGTCATCTACTCAGGGGCCACAGGGGTCACAATCTTTCCCACAGGGGTCACAATCTTTTCCACGGGGGTCATGATCTTTCCCACGGGGGTCACAATCTTTCCCACGGGGGTCTCCGTCTCCCCTTGCAGAACCACACTGTGCTTCACAAAGGGTGCGGCTCCCCAGGTAGGGCTCACCATCCTGCCTCTGGGGAGTGTCGTCACAGTTTCAGCCTTTCTCTGGGTCCCAGTGGCCACACCCTCTCCCCCTGGGAGCAGCCCCCCCGAATCAGTGGTCAGTGCCTCGGTCACATTCACCCCTCCTGGGAGCAAATGCCTGGAACCAGTGGTCAGCGCCTCGGTCTCCATCAGCCTTCCGGGGCCGGTTCTTGAGGAATTCATAGCAGATGAGATCCAAAATTTTGGTAAAAGAGTTGAGCTGGACTCTACAGAAAATCATCAGAAAAGGATGAGATTTCCCACCTCTTCCTTCCCATCCCATAATTCCTGGCAGGGCCAGCACTACTGCAGGACTGAAGTCCCTGCTCCCAAATCCAGAACTGGAGGATCTCACAGGCACCCACCTGAGGACACAGGTAAAATCCCACTGCACAAAGGCCCTGCCCCCCAACCTCATCAAGTGCACACGGCCCCGGGCACCCATGGGCACTCAGTGGATTTGTTGCATTCCTGGTGAAGGACCCCAGGAAGGCACCTGCCAGGTCTCTATCCTCAGGCCCTTGCTTTGGCCTCTGTGACAGCCCCTTCAGCAGGACCGTGCCCCCAGGGCCTAACTCCTTACTTGTTGAATCCTCAAAGAGAAACCAACAGCACTCCCCACTGTAGGAGATGCTAGGAAGAGCACGAGGCCAAGGAGGCTGCTCCAGACAACATTTCTTACAGTATCGGGGTGCAGTCCCGACTCGCCCTGGCAGCTGTCTTCCTGTTCCGAGTGTTCCCATCTCCCCACCCACACAATGAGCCTTGTACACCGTCAGCTCCAGTGTGCCAGCTCCCCTGCCTAACTGCCAGGGGAAGTCTCTAGCACCCAAAAGATATCAAAGGAAATCTAATTTCTCTTTCTGGCCCTTGGCCCATGAAGGCAGGAGAGAAAAACCCGGAGAAATAAACTAACGTTCACTGAGCACTAACCATGAACGTGCCCAGTTTCCCTTAGCGTGTCCCGACTCTAAGGACCGCTCCTGCAGGACAGACGCAGGAAGCCAGGCCTGGAGAGGGCAAAGGACACACATGCAGACTGAGCCGAGAGCACAGATAGGCCTGGGAATCGTCGAAGCTCCTCCCCTTCCCTTAGCGTCGTGTTGCCTCCCGAAGCCTTAGATTGGACACACACCCAGTGCAGCCGCTCACACAGCTCGTGATCCCAGCTTCCAGGCCACAGCCACTCACCAGCCTGGCGCAGGAGGTGATGCAACACGCAGACGAGGGGGAAGGGGCCAGCGCCGCAGAACGTGCCCCTGACGTCGTCCAGGTCCAAGGTCCACACCATGGCCCCCCCGAAGTGCTCTCTCTTTATGTACAATGCCTGAGGGGGGAGTAGTCAGTCAGCCCCCTGTCCTGGCCACCCTCCAGGCTGGCCTCCTGGCCCAGAACAGAAGACAGACTCCCAGGAGGCAATGCGGCAGGAGGGTCAGGAGGACAACCTGTGTCGGAATCTAGCCTCTACTGCTTATCAGCTGTGGGATCTTGACCGACCGAGATTCCTTCTCTTCCAAATAAGAGGGTTGGACTGGGTGGGTTTAGGAGACTTGTTTAGTCACATGTGCCTTTTTGTCCTCTACTCAGCACACACGCACACACACCCAGTACGGACAAGGGCCTCGTGGTAGCCAGAGGGAAACTGTAGGCTGGATCTAGCAGAACTGAGGGCTCACCTTGTATCTGAAGCTGGTGGCGTCATCATAGCCAAGCCACTTGTCCCTCTTGTAGGCATAAGGGACGTACTGATGATCGATCCACAACTTCTTCGCCCCCCGGAGGAAGGAGCAAATCTGCCAGGAGGATCTGGGTCAGTTCTGCGAAGGGCCATGGAGAGAAGCGGCAGCAGACACCCTGCCCCTTGTCTAGGAATAAAGCATCTGGAACCCCTCGCCAGGGAGTGAGGGGAAGGGGGACCAGAGCAGAAGTGAGGGAGCCACTTGCAGAAAAACCTCCCTCCGTTCTGAATAAACCCTCCTGCTCCACATCCCTTCCTCCAGGGTCCACGATGGAAAGAACAGAGAGAAGCAGGGAGCGAGTGACTCCCGTGGGCAACCCAGCCTGGGTTGGGTAAAGAATGCCGAGAGCAAAGTCCTCGCCATGGCACACCTGACCCTGGACCGAACCTGTGTCTTTTCCAGAGATTTTTCATGAGCACATCTCTCTGTTCATTAGCAGTTGGTGCAAACTGCCCCATCTAGGTACTTGTCAAGCTAACTTTCGCATCTAAGGAATTTAGAGTTCCTGAAGGCAAAGAGAAGTAGGTCATTGCAATCGATCGCGCAACTGGGTGCAGCGGCTCCCTGCAAGCAGAGGGATTTGAGCTGGGCTGCAAAAGTTAATATCTAAGTCTTTGTGGGGTTTGATGGTTCTTTAAAAGTTCTTTCAAAATCTCTTTGACCCATAATGCCCTCCAAGGACATTATTTCGCTATGTTCTCATTCGTCGCTATGCGTCATTGCGTTAGCAGGGAAACATCCCTGCAGGTCAGCACGGAGCAAAGACTGGAGAGACGCGGGCCCCTCCCCCTGGTACCCCTACACCCCGAGTACCTTTGCATCTGCTGCCCTCCGCCTGGGGGGGCCTTCCCATCTTCTCGCTCCCGCCCTCAGGGCTCTACTGTACTTCGGAGCTCTGCTCAGCAGCTGCCTGCTCCAGAAGACCTTCTAGACCCCACCACCACCCACTCTGGGCCTCTCACTGTCTACTCCTGGGTGTCACATCGCCTCGGTTCTGTGTGTCTTTCCTCCACAAAAATCGCAAGCTTTGCTGAGACTGGGGTGAAGAACGTGGAACTGGGGTAGAGGATGTTTTGGGAATTGCTTTGAAACAATCTCGTGGCGGGGAGGGAGAAGGCCAGGGAGTAGAGGTGGGACAGGGTTGGCCAGGAGAGGAGAACGAATGAGGCAGGGGGAGGGGGTCAGTGGGGGAGGGGAGAGGAGATGATACTATTACTTTCGCAAATGTTTAAAATTATACATGTATATATAGAGCAAATATTGACTATTTTCATTTAGGCCGTATAGTAAGTCAGGATTGACTTATATGACATTTAAGTCTTTTAAGGGATAAAATATCAGTCCCCCTTTATTCAGATTCCATCTAGCCTCTCATCCCTTGCAAAGGATTCAAATAACTTCCCCTGAAGAAAAAGAAACTATCCCAGAGAGTGGATTTCTCCTGCCCAGTAAACTACTTCTCGGCCCCGTCTCCAGCCCTCACTCTGGCCTTTGCCCCTGTCCTTGCTCTGGCCCAGCTACAGATGGGGGGGCCTTACCCAATCGATGGAGGTCCCTGTTCCTCTCACCTCGTAATAGGCCAAGAAGCCAGGCTGCTTGGTGTACTTCCCCGGAGACGCAGGTCCCACAGCCTCGGCCTGCAGCGAGTTCTTAGAGGCCTGGCGGAGGTGAAACGTCCGTCCGTAGGTGGGGAACCCCATGAGGAGCTTCTCCGAGGGGGCCCCCCACTCTCGCCAGTAATTCATGGCATATGCCTGCACAGAGGAAGAACAGACCCCTCCTGTTACTGCGGCACGGGCTTGGAGGCAGATGTCCGGGCTGCCTCTGAGAGCTTCCCTCTCTTACCGAAGATTTGGGGTCTCCGAGCTCAGAGAACAGGGGGCTATTGTGTCCTGTGAACTTTTCCCAGCTTCCGTGTAAGTCGTACGTCAAGACACTAATGAAGTCCAGGAGTCTGTCAAGGGCGGGAGGAGGGCATATGTACAAGGTGCGGGCTGGCTAGTTGGCTCATCATAGTGCTAACTAGATGACTAGCTAACTAGCTAACTAGCTACGTGCTGGCCACCCAAGCTACCGTGCCATTTCTGCCCAAGGGGCCGGCCCAGCTGTGCCATCCAATTAAGATGCTGCCACTAGAACAGACTGCTGATTAGGGACACCTGTGTCGCAGGACCTGCGCCACCCTGAGCGTATCCATGGAAACAGGGAGGTGCCACACTAGAACACCAAGGCCCTCCAGAGGTCTGCACAAGTTGTCAGGAGCAAAGCAGCACTGTCCCCCCACAGTCAAAGAGCTTCTGTCATTTGCCACTCAAGGCACCACTGAAACCCCCCTCATCCAGGAAGCTGTCACAGTGACGAAGTGTACTTGAGCACTTACCAGGTCACTGGAATGAGAGTTTTCATGGATTATCTAATTTAATTTCAATCTGGCCAATACCCTAAGTACCGCAGCTGTCTCCTTGCTAAAGCTGCAGAAACTGAGACTCGGCCGGGTTAACTGATGGGCCTAAGGTCCCCTAGGTGGGTGAAGGCAGGACTCCCCCAGCCCCACCCCACGGGGCCTCTCCCCCTCCTGCTCACACCGAAACCACTCTCCCTGGTGTAACCACACACAGGAGCACTCTGTCCTATCTTTGTTCAACATCTGTCTGTAAATACTTAATTCTTGAAATTCGAGCAAATTAGTCCAAAGCCAGCATGGCCAGGAGAAGTTATGAGCTCTTCATTGTCTGGCTTTGGAACTTTTGCAAGGTTCCCAAACCCTGAAAACTGGGCCCAACTGGAAATTTCTGTGCCTGATTATGTGCCAGCGGTTGGTGATTCAGCTGCCTCTCAATGCCAGTCACCTGCCAAATGACAAATGTCCACAGATGTAGTCTGGGACAGCAGAGGCCAGGCCCATGGGCTGCCTCCTGGGAGGCCTAGCGGTGGGCTACACAGGAGATTCTACCCAAGACAGTGTTGTGGGGACTGGTGCTGCCTCCCCTCCTTCTGACTCCTAAAGAAAGCCTGCAGTCTAAGGGACCCCGTCCTTGTCCCCACCATGCTCCTCAGCCCGTCCCCTCCAAGGTAGGCATGCAGGAGGCTCCAAGGTGGGGTCTGGGCAGCTCTGGGGTTCTGAGTGTGAGAGGCCTTCTGCCTTCTGCCCTCCAAGGTGGCCCCCACTCACCTTCCTAGGTGGGGCACATTGTAAGCTGTTTGGATGACGTGCGGGTGCCCGGAGACAGCCGCAGACAGCAGCAGCCTCGGGCGCGAGGTGAGCTGTGCCTCCTTCTGGAAGGCTGACAGCAGTTCCTGGGGGGACAAGAGGCAACCAGACTGCACAATCAGGGAAAGGGGCGCCCTCCAGGAACCCTTCATTCGCAGAGCCCCTTGAGCCAGGCTCTGGAAACATGAAGGCAAGCCACACTCAGGCCCTGACTCAGGCCCTGCCCACAGGCCCGTTAGAAAGGCAGGCGTGAGCCAATGTGGTCAGAGATTTAGGAGAGGGGAGGCAGGCAGGCTCAGGAGCAGAGGGTGCAGACCGCCTGCCTTTGGGTGTCCAGGAAGCTGCCCAGAGAGGGCGCCACCTATCTGGAGGCCTGGAGCAGGTCCTGCACACGACAGAGAAAAAGCTACCCCAGGACACCTGCTCAGCAGCTCTTTGGCCCAACACCTCTAGGCTGATGGCAGGAAAAGAATGTTCTGTTACTGTTCTCTCTTGCCCTTGCCCTTGGCCTCTTGCTTGCTCTTCCCACGCCACGAGCCCATATACAATAGAAGTAGAATCATTTCCAGATCTGGGAGCTGACTGACAGGGCTTACTTGAATTAAGAAGAGAAAATTCCACCGGTCATGCATGGGGCTGCCTCTCAGTCCTGGGTACAAGAAGCAGAGGTCCAGACCATCGAAGCCGTGTGTCCTCAGGAGGGATACAGCTGAGCTGATAAACCTCTCCCGGGTGGCGGATGTGGACAGCATAGTGGTGAACCTGCAGGGAGACCCAGGCTGAGGCCAGGAGTGCTCTCTGTGAACCATGACCTCCCTCAGGGCCCCTGGGTCCTCATCCTGTGAAGAGCACCAGGATGTGGCAGGAGGAGAGGAAGGCAGGTCTTTGAAATTCTCAGACCATCGTTAGATCTGCTCCCAGCACCTGGGGCCAAGTACCCAGGAATGGGGCATCCGGGCAGCAGAGAGCTTGACCTGGCCCTGGGCCGGAGGCACCGATAAGCCCCAGCCTGGCATGGGATGCGGGCTCCGTCTCAACAGCTGCAGGAAACACAGGACCCACTGGCCAGGCGATCTGCTTGCATGGTCCTTCCACTTGTCCGGGCGCTGACACTCTGTCCCTGACTGAACTGAGGGAGGGAACCCCAGCCGAGTGCCAGCATTTCCTCAAAGCTCTCTGAGCTAATCTGGGCCTGGGCTGCAAGATGAGGTGTAAGAGGCCTGGGCTCTGATAGGGGTTCTGGCCTCTTTGCTCTTTGATTCAGCAGCTGTTTGATTTTTTTCTACATCATTGGAAAACTTGTAATTTATTGGAGTTGAACTGGAAGCGATGCTCGGCTGGTTCTGTGTGCAGGGATTAGACACTTCACCAGATTCGGAGTGAGGCAGGCCGGGTCCCTGATCTGTCTGCCACCTCCCAGGCGGGTGATCTCGGAGGGACACCTGTGTGCAATATGGCAAGTTCCCTAATACTTCTCACTTCTGCTTTCTGTTCTGCAAATGTGCAATGCAAAGAAACCCTCTGTGAGCCTCTTCTGAGTACCCACCGGAAGGTGTGTGTAAAGCCCCCAGGCCCTCCTCTGCACACAGGTGTCTGAGCACAGGTGTCTGCACACAGCCCTCTGCACACAGCCCTCTGCACACAGCCAGCGTTCAGGGGCCTTGGAGGGAGGGGCAGGGCCTGGGGTGGGCAGAGCCAGCTCTTACCCACAGCCCATCCTCCCTCCACTGTCCTGCACAGAAACAGCCGTACAATCCCAGGCCACCAGGTTGCCCTCCCTTGAAGCTCCTTCCTCCAGGGCGAGGTGGGTGTTTATAAATATCCATTTATAAAGTGAGGACACCCAGGACCTGTGAGGTTTGGGGTTTCTTCTCGTCCTAAACAGGACCCCTACCTCCTGGGAAGGGTTGTGGAGACAACTGTGAGGACCCCATTTTGTCCCTCATTTTTCCCCACCCCCTTTCTCACACCTGGCTGGAACTTTCCTGTCTCTCTCCCTCACCACAGAGGAGAGGCCAGGGGGCCCAGGGCCAGGTCAGGACAGGAGGGGGGAGGGGGGCTTGGGGGCAAGGGTCTGCAGTAGTTTTCTCTCTGCAGCCAGGCCGGCTTCCCCACCCTGTCCTCACTTCCAGCCTGCCTGCTCCACCCTCCCACCTGCCATCACCCCCCACCCAGAGAGAAGATAGGGACAGCACAGCCTCACCTGGATGTGCCAAAGTTCCAGCCTCCGACGGACAGCAGAGTTTTCAACCCCTGGTTCCTGAGATGTGGGAGAGAGTCAGTCAGCTGGGTCCACACGCCAGTGGGCAGCTGGAGTCTCCACTGTTCCTGTCATTCATTCGGGGGACCAATGGGAAGTAGGTAGTGGGAGGGAAGGAGCAGAGCAGAGCACAGGAAAGGGGTGCAAAGGAGAAGAGAGGAGTAATCAACCCACAGGTGTCACCCCCCAGGAAGCCCCAGGCTGCCCAAAGTCTGCCCAAGTTCCCCCCATCCCCATACTGTCCCCATGAAAAGGAAAACGTAGGCTGAAATGTTTCTCTTCACCCGTTTTCTTAGTCAACAAATATTCACTGAGCAATTACTATGTGTCATTGAGTGCTTTCGGTTCTTGAAATTCAATAGCGAGCAAGACACTCAAGCTGTTCCCTGCTGTCAGGGGCCTTGTAATCTATCTAGTGACATGGGTTTTCCTGTCTGCTCACCTGTGACCATTCATACAGGGACAGAGAGAGAACCCAGGAGTCGTGCAGGAAGGAATACTCACACAGCATGTACGGAGCGCCAGTGCTACACCAGGCACTGACCTAGCTGCTGGGAGACAAAGACAGAGCAGACCCTGCCCCTTCCCTTGGGGGTTCACAGCTTGGGGTTGCAGGTGACAAGTGGCAATAAAAGCGCCAGCATTTGTGAGGCATCTGTGATGGGCAGACCCTCTCCAAAGCACTTTGGCACAATTAATGCATGAAATCCTCACCACTGGCCTTGAAGGGCGAGTTAGGGGCAGCCAGGCCAAGAAGAGGGAGAAGGACATTCCAGGGAGAAGCAATAGCAACCACAAAGGGAGGGGCAAGAAGGAGTTCGGAGTGTCTGTCAACAGGGAGTTCCCAACTCAGGGATGCTCCCGAGCCCTGCCTGAGGGGAGGCTGGGGCCCGAAGAATCAGAGGAACGCTAACGGGGAACAGGAGAAAAGCCTTGACTCTTCCATCTGTGAAGCCTGAGAATGTGACCCCACATGCAATACGGACACACCTCTCCTTGAGCTTGTTGAACTCTGGGTAGAGAATTCTCTCATCCTGGAGGTCCTTGGCCACCAGCTGATTGTCGTTCATTGAGGCAAAGGCAAATACCAGGTGGGTGCAGAGAAAGGGGTCCAGGTCATGGGGCCAGATCGAGGCCAGGCCAGGCCGGTTGGGTGCCCAGTTGGTGAAGTAACACACCAGTTTGTGGGCAGCACCTGGCGAAGGAGAGCACGCGTCAGCTGGCAGAGGCCAAGGGAGGGGATGGCGTTCAGCTTCCAGAGAGCAGTGTGGACACAGCCCGAGAGGCCAGGCCACTGTAATATCACCCCACACGCCGCCCCCCCCAAAGCTATGCTGAGGTCCCCTGCAGCTGAGGTCCCAGGAGGAAAAGAATGACTTAGAACTCCTGGCCAGAATGGGTCCTCAGGCCTGGATCCCAGCACACAGAGAATGCCACAAACAGCAGGTGACTGAGAACCCTTGCTGAACCACATGGGACCAGTGATCCCTGACCTCCCTGTAGGGCCGAGGCAGGGTGAGGAGGCAGGGCCAGGATACAGGGAGCAAGACACTCAAGGAGTGTGGGCCTGGCTCTGGAGTGGGGCGTAGCCTCCTTACCGCCATGGTGCTGCAGCGCGAGGGCCAGCCCTGCAGGAAACGAAGGGAGCCATTACTCACAGATGTGGTGCGCGCCCAGAATGGGTGACAGGCCCCCCAGCCCTCTGGGGACCCACTGACCCAGCACCAGAGCAGATGCAGACACGCCAGTGGAGACACACGCCTGTCTACTCGTTTCTTCGTCTCTAAGCTGAGTCAGTGCAGCCAGGCCTATCCAAGCTCCTTTGCACTCTGATGAGTCCCATGTGCACACACATGTGCTGTGCACAGGGACGACCAGAAGTCCCAGCCAAAGCCCTAGGCCAGTGGTCCTCCGCCCGGCTGCAAACAGGAAGGCAGTGATATCCTGGCTCCTGCCCACAGGGATTCTGACTTCACTGGTCTGAGGTGGAAACCAGACCTAAGAATGTTCCACGTGTAGCCAGGTTAGGGAACCACTGCTCTCCTCACTCCTCCCTGAGCCCCTCCGGCCCCGCCCTACCTCTGTCTAATCCAGGCCACCTGGGGCCCAGAGGGAGGACAAGCTTACAGAGCTTGGACTGAGGGACACACTCACCAATCCACAGCAGCAGTCTCCCCATCTCCTCGGTCTGAGGGCTGTGAGGCTGGAGTCCGGGGCCCTTTTTATGAGCTTCCCCAGGTGACAGCACCGTGGGACAGCTCTAGGGCAGCCCAGCAACACACGTACACACACACAGAGCCAGGGACAGTGACTAATGGGCTGCTGCCCCAGAGTCACAGCGACCCCAGCGCCTCCTGTCCTCCCTTCTCTGGCTCCCAGAGCCAGCAGGGCAGAACCTCCAGCAGACAGTAGCTTGGAGAAGGTGTCCCCACGGGCCGCGGCCAGGACAGGGCAGTGCTGGCCCCTCTTCCTGGTATTCGGCCCACACGGCCTGAGTAGGAGGGAGAAACACCGCATGGGAGAAGAACTCCTATTGTTACAAGATTACTGTGCAGGGAAATGTGTTATAGGCAGTTTTAAAGCCCCGGCTTGGGACTCAGGCAGGCCTAAGCGTGCGTCTCAGTGCTACCGAGGAGAAGTTTTACAGTCTTGGGCAAGTTCCTCAGTTCTTCGAGCTTCAGCTTCCACCCTTGTAAAATGGAAATAATCGCTCATAGTACTCAATAGGCTTTTAGAGGAATTAAAGAGGTAACAACATCTGCGAAGTGTTAGGTCAGTGCTTGGCAGCCCCTAAGGGCCCGGTGAATGGCAGCAGTTACTGGGGGAATGGGGGCAGGGGAGTGGCAATGAGCTGCCCAGCAGCGCACGGTTCTCACACCCAGACGCTGGCACTCGCCAGGTAGGGGCTCTAAGTGGTTGGAGGGGACAGGACCAGGCAGCTCACTCTCCACATTACCGGAGGAATAACAGTCTCAGCCCAGTGACGCACGTCAGCTGACACGAAGCATCTCAGGTCAGGAGAGAGCAGAGACTGGCAGGAGCAGGGACGTGGCTCAGTAGCCACTGAGGGCAGCTGCGTGGTAAAATAGACCCATGTTGGAAGATTCTTCGATGTCTTGAGAGCAGACAGACAGAAACCTGAATTTCTGTCCGAGTCACCAGTGACAGAGCCAGCGTGCGGGCCGATGCCGAGCGAGTGCCATGCATGTAAGGAGTACGATGATTGCAGTTCGGATGCCTGAGAGCTGAACTTTGAAACCACAACAGAGCCATAGGAAAAGTAAAATAGATCGGCGGCCAGGTGCTTTTGTGGTCCACTGGTTTCCTTCTCCCACTACAGAAGATCTCAGGCCGTGGGTAGGTCCCAGATTTCAGGACCTGAATCTCCGGGGGGGCAGGGGGGACCCGAAGTCAGATGTGCTCAGTGTCCATCCCCAGAGACTGACACAGTCACCGAATCCAGGTCACTGAGGTACTAACCAGATGCCAATGGAGTAAAAATAGATAGAAAAATAATGCTGCCTAGTGGTTGAATTTATTTCCCTTCCGGTGTGAAGAAACCGGGAGAATCAGCCTTTTCATCAGCAGTTTGCTTGGGTGTCACAGAGTGAAATCGATGAATCGGATGCAACGGTTCGGGCGAGGGCATCCCGCTGAGGCTGGGAAAGCCTCATGGAATGCCCACCCAGCAGAGGCTGTGTCTCCATCTGCCCACAAATACTCACCGAGCATGTGTCCAGCCCTGCTAGGTGCTCCTGGAGTGTCTGGTTCAATGGAGATCGAGGCAGCCCCTGCCCTTTAGGGACCTTCGGTCCAGTGAGCAGATGGACTCAGTGTGCGGTTCTCTCTAGGAGAAGAGTATGTCTCTCATCCCTTTTGGGTGGGCACAGCGGAGAACACATGAGTCCCACCTGCACACTCAGCGCCACCCTCCATTCCTCGGGTTAGTGCGAACCTGAATGGGGAGGTAATGCAGCCTCCTGAGAACAACCATGGATCAGACTTGGCAACATTTGCACCGTTGGGTTAAATTACCCCCCAGTGTAGCTTCTAACTCTGATGACCTTGCTCTTAGTTGTGGCCCAGTTTCTAGCCCATGGGCCCTGATTCTTGTTACCGGGGCTCTGCTCTGATGTCCCTTCCTGTTCTGTGTGCTGTACGGTTGTTTCCTAGGGCCTGGGTCCTGACTCCGTCTCACCGGACTTCCAGGGCCTTGCCCGCTGTGTTTGAAGACCTCCTTGAGGTGCAATGCCTGCCTCTCTCTTCTTCTGAGCCTCCCCTCACCCCACCCCTCCTCCCCAGACTCCACATCACTGAGATTTCCCACTGGGTCTATGCCCTTCTACCCAGGCTCCTGCCAGGGGCGCTGGCTAGAACACTGTACCCATCTCAGAGCCAAGTTCGCTTATCTGAACCTCATTCATCTGCACTTGGGTCACTCCTCTGGGCTCCTATTCTGCAGTAGTGGGCAAGGCAAGATCGCAGACCTCACCATTTCATACCTACGCAAGTGACCAGTAATGTAGAGAAGAGTGCCAAGGGATCACAATGGATGCCCGGGAGTGGCCTCTGTTTCATTCAGGGATGACCGTGCCCGAGAGGTGAGGTGGCAGCTCCAACTCTGTGTGCCGCAGATGATGAATAGTGACATGCTGAATGAGGCAGGTGTTGGGAATCAGTGTGCCACGCGCTCTGTTTGTTCTCGGTCCTTCCCCCTGAGTTCTTGCTGTCAAAAATGCAGCCATTGCTTTTTGTCTGTACACACTCACCCGGATCCTAAAAACACTCCTCTCCGGGGCTCAGCCTGTTCTCACGGAATGAGAAGACATTTACAAATGCCTTGTGGGCGACTCACTGAATCCCTACACCAGTGCAGCCTCTCTTGTATTTTACAACACTCAGCTAGATGGAGACGTGGTGGTCTTGACCAGACCTTTTGGTAGGATTTGGAAGGGGTAAGCTAGCTCTCCATAAGTGCCCTCTTTTGATGGAGAACTCCAGAAAATGTGTTTTGGGTCCAAGGCTGGTCTGCTCACTTGACTTTTCCAAAACCCTGCTATGTGGGTTGCTGGTGTTTGAGAAACTTTAACTCAGAAGTGAGGATGAAAGATTTTGACCAAATCTCTCATGATTATGTTGAAGGAACTGGAGAAGCATGATTAATGAAATCAGTTGGTTGATGGTGTGAGAACACAGAGCACTGACTACAGATCGGTGTAAACTTCCAGGTTTGCCATTATCTTCCAGATGAAGGAAATACACTAGAGCAGTGTTTTTCCCCCACATTTAACACAAAAGATGGCTTTTGGTTGTGCATAAGGGTTTTTACAAATTTTAAAATTTATGTATTTATTTTAATGTGCATTAAAAGTGTATCTTACCCAAACAGCCATCATTTCCTGGATATCATTTAAGTTTAAAAACTGAGGCAATTCAAAAGACTATTTTAATGAAGTGATAGAGGCATGCACTATGTCCAAGCGTGCCTCATTACTGTCCCCAGGTGAGGGTTTCTACTGAAATGGAGGTCAGCGTGAAGTTCCTAATGCATATACCACAGTGCTGCCCAAAGGGACGAGCTTCACCGGACCCTGGCACCCGACGTGGAAGGGACAGGTGACATGTGTTTGCTGAAGGAGCTTCCAACCACAGGCACTGGCTGGGCACCCACCAGAAAGCTAAAGGATGATGTTTGGAGATTAATCTCTTTACGTACAGATCTTCTGAATTTTAAGGATGTATTCCACCTCAAAGCTGCAGGACATTTATGAGACAAGAGAGTTCCGGAATACGTTGAGCACTACACTAACCCTTACTCCAGATAGCCAAAACGCATTGCAGGTTCGTGGGCTGCGCTGTCTCTTAGAACAAATTAACCCCTCCTCTCCTGATGGGCACAGCTCTGTCTCTCTGGATTGCACTAGTAATGGGACCATGTCATGAATTCACATCATGAATGATGATGAAAAACTCCCTGGTTGCCCATTTTTGATGGAGAACTCAAGAAAATGTGTTTTGGTCCCAAGACTGGTCTGCTCACTTGACTTTTCTCCCCACAACCCTCCTATATGGACTGCTGTTTGAGATATTTTAATTAACTCAAAACCGAGACCAGAGCGAGCCTTTCTTCCAAACGCAGTTTCCTGCACAAGTGACTGCATGCCGTGTGACCCAGAGGGGCAGTAAGAAACCACGACAAGGGGTAGCTGGTCATGAATTCTCAGCGTCTGCCACATGTGCTGGCTTCCCTCCGATGCCCCTAAGCTTCCCCACAACACATCAAAGCATCCAGTGCATGTCTTCCTGAAATACGTAGGCAAGTATATTTTGGGACAAATCTGTTTGTAGATGTAGTGACTAAGTCATGCTACTACTGAAATACAAATGCGAAAGGCACAGTATCCATGCTGTCCAAAGTTAGCAAGACTCTGCCTTTTGAAAACCACAGCCTTCACTTCTAGGTCTGCCTGTGGCATGTTCCGGGGCCCTCTGAAGATAAATGAAACTGCAGGGATGCCCCCCCCCGTCCCCACTCCACCCCCGATTTCCTGCCCTTTCTAACATGCTGCTCAGAGGGAACAGGGATGGAAGACAAGGCAGGCAGAGCCCAGGTGACTGAAGTGGTGAGATGGTGAATCCATTCGCAACACCTGCACAGCTGTGTATTCGAGAACTGGCCTCCTACAGTCCTGGGGGGGCAGGTGAGACATCCCGGGCTTCAGCCCAATGTCTGGTGCCACCTTGATCTGTCCTCAGGCCTCCCCATGTTTGCTGTGGGTCTGAGCACTAGCTGAGGGTGAGGCCCCTATGCTTTGGACCAGAGGTCGGCGGTGGAATCCAAGGTTGGGCAAAAGTAGGTTTACAGCAGTAGGTGCATCAGGTCAATGGACTTCAGGGTAAGAACAATGAAGAGAGGGAAATGGACTTACTCCAGCGTCCAGACACCTGAACCAGTGAAATTAGAAAATAAATGCTTGCAACGTCTTAAACACAAGACGAGCCCAGTCCACCTGTCATCAGCAAGTCTGTGCCCACTACTCTAAGGACCTGGTGACCAGCCCTGCAAGTGACACACTTCTGATTTTAGAGCCACCTGCATCGGGCCATCTCCTTTGCTCACCTTTGACCAAAATGTGATCATCACCTCTACGGGCCTTTGATTAGGCTTCCAAGTGTCTCGGTGGCAATCATGCTGTCACTGATAGATGTGAATTGCTCTCATGGGCACAGACCTGAGCCCGAACTGCGTGTAACAGCAACGTGGCTCTTCCGTCTTCCTTCTCTGACGTCATTTTACCACCTTAATCCACACCTACCTTTCCTGGGATTCTTAATCTGTTAAGCTTTTCTCTCTGACACTCAAAGTCCTTGCCCCTGGCCTCACTACCTCTAAATGATTGCAAATTTTAAGCTTTTACTTCTGGGGAGAACTTAAAGGTTTCTACCAACCACCCTATTGCCTCCTGAGAAGTTGCACTAAGAACACAGAGCTTTGTTCCCACCTCACCCGAACTTGGGAGGTCACGTGACCAGTCCCCATGGATTGTCCCTGGAGGGGAACTGGGAGACAGGTGCAGCTCGGCGAGGAAAGCTTTACTTAAAACATCAAGCCCACACCTCCGCCAACTGCCCCTCGAGTGAGTGTAGCTGAGGCAAACTTGCAAAGCTCGCAACTGACCCTTGACTTCTAACTGGCGGGAGGAGCCAGTCCACTGACCTGAGGAACCCCATGTTACCTCAAGTTCCAACCAGCTACTCTCGGGGGCCGGGGGGCTGTTAAGACCGACACCAACAAGTGAAGTATGTCTAACCGTACAGAAGACACGCTTCAATGGGCAAGCCAACGAAGCCTGAGCATTTTATTCTTCACCAACATTTCCAATTCTTTCTGATGCTGTAATTCAAAGCTTCCGCATCCACACACAGTATTCAGATGCCCCACATCCACAGAAAGGGGTCTGGGGGCAGGAGAGGTGAGCCCCAGGCTGCGCACAGGTGAGGAAAGTGGCATTTCTCTGCATGTCGGGTCAGGCTTTACCTTCATTGAGATGCCACTAAGCCCTCCACCCCGAACGTCCCCCCTTGGCACCTGAGACAGAAAGACACTCACCCCGCACGTACACAACTCCGAGGGAGGCGGAGGCGTCACACAGGCGCCAGCCACATTTTATTGGACCAGAAAATAGATTTCTGAGTCAGTTCAGTGGCAAGATGTGTGGAACTTTGAGTGATGTGGCTCTTTCTCAGGGTGAGCTGAGAGGGTCCGTGAATGGGGCATCGCCTGTGTCCATGGTGGATCAATCTACTAAAAAGCTCTGATGTCCATGAGTGGCATTCGAGCTGCGTCCTTGAGTCCAGGAATGCCCACGTCCCACACGCCACCCAGATGCAGTCAATTCCTCATGTACAGCCACATGGGAAGCACAAAACCCTTTTGTGAACTGTGCTAGGGTGGTGGGGAGGGTGACCCCAGGAACAATTTGGATGGACTTTTTATCCCTACAACCAAAAACTACAAACACACACTCAGATGTACACACCAATCCATCTTCCAGGAAGTCTTCCTTCCCTGCGACTACAGGATCCCAGCACCCAGACACCCCCCGGCTGAGAGACATGCTCAGTGACTGCCCAGATCTGGGGCATCAGCCTGCCGCGGAGGGCTCCGCACTGCCCCACAAACTGAGGGGCAGGGGCAAAGGGTGAGGCTGCTCTGGGGGATTTGCCTTTTGCCTTCAACCCGGCCTACTCAGCAACACTGTCAGGCCCCGGGGCTGGGGCTGGTTCTGTGAGCACCACGTGGTGGATGACCCGGTGGTCCCAGCCCACGGTGGTGAGGAGGGAGTGATTGAGTGGAGACCACGTGACGTCTCGCACAAAGTCTCTGTGGGCTCGGCTTCGGAACCTAGAACAGAAGAGTTCGAGCACGGTAGGGGGCAGGAGGGAAAACCGACTTGGGGAGAACCTGACACACCCACACCCACGCCACCGGTGCGGCGCTGCCAGCAGGAGAGCAGCGTAGTTATTCTGTAGGATCTCATCCATCCCTATTTCCCCAGACTAAGTGGCGACTCAGGCAAGGGCAGGGATGTGGGCGGTCCAAATCAGACAGCACATGGCGAGGCCAAGAAGCAAGTACACTTCATATACTCTATGGGGTGCCTGCCTTCCCACAAGTTGCATTCCACTGTGGTTCTCTATGTGAAAAGGGCAGCCTGCCCTTTGGGGAGACAGAATGCCAGCTCTAGAAATCCCACCCGCCGCCACCTTCCTCCTTTTCCTGGGACAGAGCTGGTTGTGCGCTGGCCCCAGGAGCAGGGCAATGGCTATCACCCAATCCCCTTGAAGGAAGACAATGCACTTTTCTGCAGGAGGAGGAGTCGGCCACCCGCCGCCCCTCCCCCCAGTTCCTGATCCCGGCTCCCCCTTGCACTTACACCTCGGACAGGCCTGAGTCCAGCAGGGCGAGGGAGCAGTCCTCACTGACAGATGCCAGCAGGGGGGCGCTAGGGCAGGAAGGAGAGGGTTGTGAAAGGTGCTGCCCGTGGGACCCCAGACACACCCTGCGTGGCAGCCCCCAGCCCGACCCCCACGTCAGGCTAAGGTCTGGCTACTCCTCAGGTCCCTGTCACAAGGCCCATGGAGAGATGAGGGAAACTGGAGCCCCAGGTGACAACCAGCCTGCAACGAACCGTCCTGCCCAGTCCCTCCCTACAGCTCCAGCCACCAACCAGATGCACGGGCTTTTCAACTGCAATGTCCCCTGGTATTGACCAATCTGGGCGCTGAGCAGGGTGTCAGCCAATGGCAGACAGGGACCGCACCACCCCAAAAAGGGTGGCAGATGGCGGACACTCTAAAACCTCAGGAGAGCAAACCTACTCAGCCAGGTCTTGGCCAGCGTGACCCTGCCCGCTCTTGGGGCCCGTTCACACTCAGCAAGCCCTGGTGACAAAGAACAGTACCTGTGTGGGGAGAACACCAGCCCCGTGACGCACTGGGAGTGCACCGCCGAGCTGAGGGCGCAGCCTGCACTCTTGGTGTCCACGAGGGAGACGGTGCCGTTCTCGTCGCCTACAGAGAAGACAGGGTGCATCACAGTGGGGGAAGGGGAGGGCTGAGGCCCCCGGGGCAGCCAGACCTGGACTCGAATACCTGTCCCTCGGAGCTGGACAAGTTAGCCAGCCAAGGACCGGTTTCCTCTCTGGGTAAGTGGGAATGAGTAGTCGCTGGCGATTGTGGGAATTAAATCAATGGATGATGAAGTTGTTGTTTTAACCACAAACCACATTTCCAACACAGCACTACCACTATCCACAGTATAATGAATCCCCCTACGCGGTAAGTCCTCACTAATGTGGCCCACTGATTCTGTGAGTTAAAGGGAAACATCATACAAGGAAGCCAATTTGACTGCAAGAGAACTGACACAAGAGTTACGTTCCTAGGGTGTCCCATCATCATTGTAACGAAACAATGCTGAATGAAATGACATTACTTGAGGACCTGCTGTATAGGGAGTAATTCGTGTGCTCTGGGGCCCACTGACTTCTAGCCATGTCCAGGATACAAGAACCAGAACCAACAATTGGGACTCACGTCCCCTGGGGTGTTGTCCAAAGCTAAACTGAAACCACTTTTGGGTCCCTGCCCCTCCCAGCCCTCCATCAGCATAAGCCATCTGGTGCCCAGGGCCACTGAGGATGGAGCCACTGGAGCCTTGCGGGTGTGGAGCTGGCACTGCCTCCTCCCCCCTCCCCTTCCCAGAGCCCACACACAGTTCCTTTGTCTCCCTCACCAAAGACAAAGACTTCGCTCTGCTGAGGATGCCAAGCCAGGGCGGTAGGAAGGTGGCCAGAGGCACTGCAACCTGCAAAGGACAGAAGAGGGGTTGGGGCGAGACTCAGAGCCCAGCTCTGAGAAGCAGCCTCTTGGATGAAGCCCTGCTAAGTTCCAGGGGTGCTGCATTCGGTTTCTCCAGCCCACTCAGGCAGCCATGCCCTCCTCCTTGGCCCTCACAACCTCGTTGAGCCATCAGCCTCCTGCCCTCTCTGGACACAAGTCACAGGCAGGTTTTGAGCATTCAGCACAAGATAACAATTCTGGCCCCTCTGCTGACCCTTTCAGGAAAGGGAAATTAAGTCACCCACCCAGGACCCAGCCCTCTCCCGTGGGGCCCACTGCACAAAATGGGGTCAGCAGAGCCTCAGAAGCAAAGAAAGTAATCATGTAACTCAGGCCACAGCGGCGGGGCATTTGGCAGCTTTTCCTTCAACCCTGTCCGAGGCAAACTTCTTCCGGATGGGTTTGCAGTACCGCCTGCCCATGGCTGGCTCTCAGACTCACCCATCTGCGACGCTGGCTTGGGACAGCGGGTATCCCAGAGCAGAATCCGACTGTCCTGGAAGCAGAGGAGGAGAAAGGGGACTTTAGATCCAAAGCAGCAGCTGCAGGTCAGGGGGTCTCCACACTGCACTTTGGCCCAGAGGGCCGGAGTGTGGTTGGGGAGCAGGGAGGGAAGTGGAGGCTGTAGCTCACCTCGCTGCAGGAAAGAAACACCGAGTCCTGGTGGGGAGAGGCGGCGACACAGGTGACCTGCCCCGAGTGAGCTGTGGGGGGAGAGGAGGGAAACCTGACGGGAAAGCTGGAGGCGCCGCTACCAAAAACAGCCCAGACCCTCGCCTCCGGATGCCATTTAATATGTTTCATAAGATACTGAATTAGACCGAACCTAAGAGGAAATGCTGATGGAGTTATAAAACCTAAAAATGCTTAGGAAAAAATCTAATTAGCAAAGACAATGAAAGAGAAATTAGGGGCTGAATAAGAACAGAGAAAGAACTGGTAGTTGGCCTCCTACTGTGCATTGGTAACTTCCAAGCGGCAGGACACTCTCCTGAACGTCCTCCCTGACAGTGAATGAGGAGCTGCCGCAGTCCGTCAGTGCTCTTCCCCACCTCCCCCTCCACGTCACAGCGGAACACGCAGCCGTGTTCCAAGCCCACTGAGGTGCAGCGCTCGGCAGCGTGAACAGCAAACGTGCAGCACAAAAGGGGGTTTCGCCCCCAGAGCCGCAGAGCAAGGACAGAGCCTCTGGGTACAATTCAGGGAAGGGGCTGCCCTGATCCACCCACACCCGACTTATCTCTGCCTTGTCTCCGTCTGTCTAATGGTGGGAATCTTGAAAAACACAACAGATTCCTAAGCCTTAGGGCCTGTACTTGGAGAAGGCAAAGGATCTGCTGGGACCAGGTTTAGCTACCGGACAAATGCCTGAAGGGGCAGTTACGGGTAAAAAGGCTCGAAGGCCCTGACAGGACAGTGGGACTTCAGCCTGCAAGCCACAAGAAACCAGTGGCAGAGCAGAGGTGACAAGTGCAGAGATGAGTGCCACTGTCCATCCGTGTGAGGTGAGACCTGAAAGCAAACGGGAGCACGAGGAGTGGAAGGGAAGGTCACTGCCAAATGGAGCACGGCGCACAGGAACGCGGTGACCGACTGGGAGCGGGGAAGCAGGGGAGTGGAAGGTGACTGCGAGTGAGACCCCCGGGGGCCGAGAGGGAGGTGAGGCCATCAACAGAAGCAGGGAATTAAGGGAAAGGGATAGGGCAAGGGACGGACGCCTGTGGAAGACAACCATCAGGCAGGACAGCAAGGGCCTGCTGCCCCTGACTGACGTCCAAGCAAAGTCCAGGGAGCCCAAAGGGAAAAATAAGACCGACACAGCTGAAGCCAGGGCTGGGGAGGAAGAGTGGGCACTCACCCCGGTATGAGTTCAGCACCATCTGCTGAGGCAGGTCCCAAACCTTGATGCTAAGAAGCAAAGGGAAACGGATACTTCAGTGGATTGCAAGCCCTCTGGGGAAACCTTACACACAAGCCGTATTAGTCACTGGGTTCTTACGATGAGTCCAAAATGTATTATATAATAAAGCTAATCGAACGGTGAAGACACCCGCAGGAGGCCTAGAGACAGGAGTGCTGAGGACGAGGACCCACCAGAAGTCCTGGCTCCCGCTGACAGCCTGCGTGCCAGAGCGCAGCACGCTGACGGTGCACACGATGTCATCGTGCTCGTACTTGCAGAACTTGCTGACAATGAGTGTCTCGTTCTCGTCCAGCTCCCACAATTCGACAGCACCTGTCAGGGAGAGGATGCAGGGGGCGGAAACAAGCTTGAATTCCACCAAGACAGCAACTCGCTCCTAGGACCCAAGTAGCCCATCGTCACTCCACTAACAGAGCAAGTTATTTCTGTGACAGCAAAGTCCATATCACTGGAAAGCTTAGCCTCTATGCTGGCATTACTCTTTTCCTGGTAACGGATCAGATAATTAGGTGGGGAAGGCTTCTAGAAAAAGATGGAACAGCCGGTAAAATCCATTACCCCACTTCCAGTGAGAAAACACTGGACAATAAGTTCCCCGGAGAAAAGGACAACAAAGCTTCCTAATTATAATAAATATTTGCTGAACAATTTCAATACACGTCTCACAGAGCCTTAAAAAAAACATGTTGAATGACGCAGTTGTCTTGCACAGTGACAACGGCCCCAGAAGTTGTCTTGAATACATCAAGTGTTAAAGTTCAACTGTCAGAGAGGGCCAATTTTTACTGTCCACATCTCCCCTTCCCAGTGAAGCCTGCCAACACCCAAATTCTGTTTTTTTTTTTTTTAAATAACAAAGTCTCCACTGCTGAGTCTGATATTCAAAACAAAGAAGGCAGAGTAAAGACATTTATGAGGGAAAAAAATGGGAAGAGACAGCACAGATTGGCTTGGTCTAGATTAGGGGGATACGGGACAGGTTACACAGAAGAAAAAGTGAATGCAACTCATTTCTTAATTTTGTTGTGGATTTTGCTAGAAATTTCCATCAGGCCATTTAGAATCTCAAAAAGGCTTTTCTACCTACACAAGATCAACACCCTCAAGCTGCCCCAAGAACTGTTTGGGGCACGAAAGACTGAGCCTAGCCCAACCTGTACCCCTTGGCCTCCATTCCACCTGCGAGATTGAGGAGAAAGTGACTCACCTGAATCGGAAGCCACTAGGATACCTTTATCCCCCACCCAAGTGAGGTCAGCCACTCCGGCCTCCGTCTGGACTCCAGCGGAGCAGAAACCTTCATTGGGGGCGGCACAGGGGTCTTTGAACAGCCAGAGGGAGCCAGCCCAGCAGCGACCACTCAGACTTGAAGCCCCAAGCAGGAGCGCTCCATCTAAAGGAGGTACAAGCTGTTAGCGCAGGAGGCGTGTAAGGGCTCGTCTCCATGGCGACCGCACAGAAAACCACGCGGGCCTGGATTTGAGCTCAGGAACACAGGGCACAGTTAGGACATACCTCCCTCGAGGGAGGGACCAGGGTGGCAGGCGGGGCGGGGGCGGGCTGGAAGGATCAGTCTGGGGGAGGGTCCTCCCGAATCGGGGTGAGGAATCCCCAGGCCCGCGATCTCCGCTCACCCGACCGGTACCGCGCAGCCTCCAACTGCCGCTCCATACAGGCGGGCGCATTAGGGGGAAGGTTCCACTCGCGGGCCGCCGGGGGCACTACAGGAGGCGGCGTTTCCTTCCTCATGTCCACGGTTTCAATGCCAACCTAGACTCAAAGCAGCCGTCCGCAGGAGATTCAGCCTGGAGAGCTCCCACGTGGTACCTCCCTGGGCCTCCGCCCCTCTGGACAAGCAGGCTCTCTACATCTCGCGAGAATTGCTTCTACTTTTCATTCTGCTTTCCCGCTGCCGCCCTCAGCAATAGGTTCACCTCGCTTTGTGCTTCTTATCGCGAGATAAAAAAATTGGACAGGAAGTTGAAGGGAACGAGAGTTCACGTTCTTTTCTCGCGATACTTGCAAGCGACCATCTTGCTCCTTCCCCTGACAGATTCTCTTGCGCAGGTCACAGGGACGCCAAGAACTCCGAGAGGACCCTCGCTGACCATGCTGTCTCGAGTGGTACTTTCCGCTGCCGCCGCAGCAGGTAAGATGTGTAGACCGTGGTCTGACCTGCCAGTGACTGTAAAGAAGCCCGTCTGGGGTTATATGGAGGGGGTGGATGGAAAAGGGGCGAAGAAAGGCGCAGCGAGACTTGGGCCTGAATAGGGATTTATTAGAGCCTCTCGGAAGGTAAGCATGGGGTCTCGGGGGACAGGAAAGAGGGTTTGAATGGCCTTAGTGATAGGGCCCCGGGGGGACCGAGGAAGGGGCAAACCAGATTTCACCTTGACCTTGCTGACCTGCGCCTTGTGTATTTGCAGGCCCCTCTCTGAAGAACGCAGCCCTCCTCGGGCCAGGGTAAGTAAGAGGGGTGTAATAACGCCCTTTCGTCCTTGTTTTATCATCTCTTTTCGCTTCTCGGTGATCTCTTAGCTTTGGTCCAGGAATTACCTTTAAGTAATTTCAGAACTCGTAAAACACCATTCAAACATTGGGGCTTTTGTAACTGCCTGGAACATCATCGTCGTATCACATAATGGCAAAGTTTAAGGGTTTAAATGACGTGCTCTAACAGCACTACAAACTGGTTTTGTCCTCTTCTAAGCCCCGCCCATCTCCCTGTGACCTTCAGCTAGATATAACTGCCAAAGCCCCAATCAGAGTTCCTAGAGTAAGAATTTTTGCATACCCAAGAACACGTTTTTGCTTTCTTTTTAATTAAATTTATTGGGGTGACATTGGTTAACATTAAGTTTCAAACCCACAATTTTCTCGTGCATCGTCTGTATATTGCACTATGTGCTCCTTCGATCATCGTATTTTGGGCCCCCTTTAACCTCTTCTTCCTTCTCCTCTGGTGTCCTTCATGCTGTTGTCTGTGTCTGTGAGTTTGTTTTGTTTGTTAGTTCACACCTTTCTGTTTCCTCTCCCACATATGAGAGCAAGTTTTGTTATGAAGTGCATTGCTTTTGGTCTGTATCCCAGATTCTGACTTTCACTGCCAGATCAGGAGAGTTAGAGAAATGTATTGACTTAGTAGGTATTTATTTGCTACTCGTAGAACCAGAGGTAGAAAGGTGAGAAAGGCTGCCTTTATGGAACTCACTCATTCTAGAGTGGGGGTGGCTATAGAGCAGTGGGTTAGAGCGAGGACGTCAGAGCTGGAAGGGCGAGGAACACCAGACCTCCCCACTTACCAGCTGTGTGACCTCAGTCTCCCTACCTGCAAAATGGAGGTAATAGTACGCTGTGGGTTATGCAAATTAAAAAACTTTATTCCCATGAAACTGTAAAAACAGTGCCTGGTACATAGTATGTGCTTGGTAAATGTTAGCAGCTGTTATTGTTAATATTATTTCATAAACATGTCTGTTTTGGGGGGAGGGATTTCTGTTTTTAGCCCTAAATCTTGCCAAATTTGATAACTGTACTATGGCTTGAAAAAATGGCTTTCATCTACCTGCAGTTATTTTTGCGTATGCAGTAAAGTGGGACCATAATTGACTGCTTCCAACTTACCAGAGGAAAAAGTAAGAGACTCCATACAGACGGATAAATAATCGTTATACGGGAAATAAATAAAACACACAAGATACACATATAACATACAAGGAGCATGCTCGATTTCACCGCCTTTCACATTCCACATCTCGCACATCAACAAGGCTCTCCACCAGCTGAGGTCTGGACCCCGACCCCTTCTGCTACCACCACTGCTACTGGGCATGGACCTCCATCAGCCTCCACCTGTGCTATTTCAGGAGTCTCCACTGGTTTCCTTGCATCTCTTTCTTTCCCAGTGCAGCCCATTCTTACAGCAGCCACAGGGATCATGTCCGTCCCCTCACCTGCGCCCCTCCACAAACCCTTTGGAGTTCCCCATCCCACTTGAAATGAAATCCAAACTTACATAACCCAGAAGACCCAAAATGCATCCATCCCTTCCTACCTCTTCATCTCCTCCCACTGTCTTAGCTCATTCTGTGGTTATAATGGTCTTCTTGCTTGTCCTTTGAAAACTACTAGTGTGTTTTTGCCTCAGGATCTTTGTACTTGCTCTTCTCTCTTACCCCTAGTCCTTGGCTCACGTGTCCTCAGGCCTCCTACCAGAAAAAAGCCTTTCTCCCACTCTGTTGCTCCCTCTCCCCTTACCTTGCTCCATCTTTCTCCATAGGATTTAGAACAGCTGCCTGAAATTGTGTGTGGACCTATGCATACACGCCCCACACCCCTGCTAGAGAGTGGAAAGTCAGGACTGGGTCTGCTCATCACCATGCTCTCAGGGCCTGACATAAGTGCAGAGTCGGTGAATGGTTTGTGGAATAAATGACCCTTCACCGAGATTGCAGAGACCTTTGTAAAGGATGTCCTCGAGGTGTTCTGAAGGCTGGGTGAGAGGCATGTCAGACAGAAGGAGCAGCAGGAGGCATGATGTTACTGTTTTGTTTGTTGTTGAGACTGTTAAGTACTTGCATATGGCTAGAGGGTAGGGGAAAGAAGAGAGGTGAGGGTATAAAATTTGACAGGTGCTGAATCGTGTGTTATATGAGTTTGTTTTCTACAGGCAGGAGAGAGCTTACTAGACTTTCTAAGTCAAATTTGCATTTTAAAAACATTGGCGACAGTGCGGTGAGGGCTGGGTTTAAGGGGTATTTGACCAGAAGAAGAGAGGAGGTAAGGCCTTGAACTAAGCCAGCCAAGAGGGAAGGGATTTGCGTCAGCCTGAAGCAAGTTCTTTAGTGCTGTGATGAAAGTCAGTGGTTCCCTCCATGGGACTCCTGTCGTAATCTGGAAACGTTTCTGGTTGCCACCCCTGGGTGGGAAGGTGGGGGTACGACACCAGACGCGTCCAGTGCGCCAAGGCCGCAGAGATGCTGCTGATCACTGTGCAGTGCACAGGACAGTCTCCCACAACGAGGAGCCGTCAGTAGGCCCAGATGTCAGTGGTGCTGAGCTTGAGAAAACCCTGATTTAAATCAAAGAATCTCAAGCATGACTCAGATTTCAAAAGTTTGGTGGGGTAGCTAATAAACTGGGAGGCAGAAATAATACACTATGCTGTGCACCTGAAACATACAAAATACTATTGAATGTAAATTGTAATTGAAAAAAATAATATTGAAAACACAAGCAATTAACCAAAATCAAAGAAATAATATAAACCTTTCCATTGCAAGGGGAAGGGGGTACAGAGAGTGGGGAGGGAGGACAAAAACATACTGTGTATTTGAGGGAGACTAAGCTTGACAGCAAGTAGGGAAAAGACTAGGGTATTGTATTTCATCAGGAACTTAATGAGATACCAGTTTGCTATAATTGCTAAAAATGCAGTCTTAGACTACTTCAATACAAGAAGAACTTGCAAATCTATAGTACAACAGTTCAGTCCCAAAAATGGCAATAGCAAGTTCAAAATGTTTATTTGTAGAACGAATGCTTTGGTCATGCTGTATTGTGAATTATGATCAGTCTATATACCTCATTTTTGTAAACCACCAAGCCCCTTGTGGTGGACAGTCAGGAACGTGAGAGGAGAGAGATGTTTAACCCAGGTGCACGAGCGTTACCTTTCTTTCAGAGAATAGTATTAGAACCAGTGGAGGGAGGTTTTGAGGGCATGCGTAGCTATTCAATTCAAAGGTGAATGTGATTAGATCTACTTAACACTGAAAATCCAGTTTCACAGAGTTGTCGGTCAGCACCCTATCCCAGAGAATATCCAAAGGTCAAAGTTCTTGCCAGGGAGCTCACAACACAGTGGGTGTGTAGTAGCTAACTTCTTACGTAGAACTTTACCATATGCCAAGTACTATTCTAAGCACTCTACGTGTACTAACTAAGTGAGCCCTGCAAGGTTGTACCCTTTATTCCCAGGTATGGGAATTGGACAGTACAAAAGTTTAAATCGCTTGCTCAAAGTCAAGTGGCAAGTTTAGGACTTGAACCCAAGTGCTATGGCTGCCGCCTGTGTTCTTATGTATTTCAGTGCTAACAATAGACATACAGAGTGCCAGACAGATGACTGGTGGGACTTACCGACGGGATCCTAGTATTGGGTAGGAGATGACATATGGCTTTACCAAGTCATTTACCCTTGTCACACAGCTGATCATTCGACCCTAACCTTCCTGTTCCTGGTCTCATCTCTTCCTGTTGTGACTGTGGGAAACTGCCTCCGTCCTCACCCCCATTCATTGTTTCTGCTAACTGTTCCTACACCGAGTTCTCTTTTAAAGAATGGGCTTTGAGTTTTTACAATTGCTGCCTGCAGGGTATTGCAGGCTGCAAGGATCTTCCACACTGGACAGCCAAGCCTGGCCCCTGTGCCGCCTCTTCCAGAACATGGAGGAAAAGTTCGCCACGGGCTGATCCCCGAGGAATTCTTCCAGTTCCTTTATCCTAAAACTGGTGTAACAGGTGAGCGTTTCCCCGCGTGGGTGGCACGGTTTGTGCTAACCCAGGGCGTTAGTGGCCTCTTACCTCTTCACACATGCCACATAAGCCAAGTCAGCTGTTGTAGAAGTAAGCTGTGGCAGTGGCTCAGTGCAATGGGACCTTGAGTTGCTCTGACTTGTCTTTGGAGTAAATTTGTTTGGGATTTTAACTTGAATTTTAGCGTCGTCTCCTTCATCTGTTGATGTACCAAGTTCATCCAATGATCCAGGCACACAGCGGTGAGCCAAGGGGCCGGCCGTCATGGGTCACAGATTCAATTGCAGGATACACAGTAAAGAAATGGGGAACTATAGGCTGTACTGTCAGATAACAGTGGAAAGAGGGGTGGGTTAAAATAAAGCATGAAAACAGAAATTGGGCCATATTTATCCGTTTCCCCCCCCCTCAGAAAAGCATAAACTGTTCTGAAACCTTGTATTTTCATAATGTAATGTGCTTTCATTTAACATTATTTAATGCTTACAACAGTCCTATAAAGACATTTTTATTATCCAAAAGAACTAAGAAACTGCCTTGACTGGTGTGGCTCGGTGGACTGAGTGCCGGCCTGTGAAGCAAAGGGTCGCTGGTTCCATTCCCAGTCAGTGCATATGCCTGGGTTGTGTGCCAGGTTCCCAGTGGGGGGCATGTGAGAGGCAGCCACACACTGATGTTTCTCTCCTTCTCTCCCTCCCTTCCCATCTCTAAAAATAAATAAATAAAATCTTTTAAAAAAACCTCAAGAACTTAAGAAATCAAGAATTTGCCAGGGTTTATTCTCTCTTCATGAGTTGTACTTGAACCCAGGGGTTCCGAGTACTGAGTGTCCTTTCCACTGCACACATTGCCTTCCTTGCTGAATTAAGTACTGCTGTGATTGAAACCATGGAAACCGGAGGCTTTGTTTTTACCCTCCAGGGAGTGGCCTAAAATAGCAGGTCCCTAACCTAAATATTTGCAGGAAACATTAGTGTGCTCAGAGCTTCATTAAAATGTTACATGTGATGGGCCTTTTTTGCAAATTCACATTTACAATCCATATATTGAAGGGGAATTTTTTTAGTTGTTTTTTTTTTTAATATTTTATTGTTGACGTCATGACAGTCGTCCCACTTTTCCCCCTTCACCCCATGATGCAGCCCGCCCCACCGCTTCCACAGTCAGTCCCTGCACCGTTGTCCACATGAGGGCAGATTTTAAAAAAATAACTTGGAACTTTGTGTGGGAAACTCAGGGTAAAATATATTTAAGACTACAGTTGACCCTTGACGTGTTCAGACTGCAGGGGTCCACTTACATGTGGATATTTTCCCATAAATACTGTAAATCTTTTCCTTAGGATTTTCTTTTCTCCTGCCTATTTGCTGAATATAGTGTATTACACATATAGTGTACAAAGTACATGTGGACTGACTGTTTATGTTACTCACTGGTAAGGCTTCTGTCAACAGCAGGTTGTTAGTAGTTAAGTTTTGAGGGAGTCAGAAGTTACATGTGGATTTTGGACCCTGTGGTGGGGGCAGCACCCCTAACTTCCCATCCCCCACCACATTGCTCCGGGGTCCGGGGTCCGCAGTACAACCCTTCTATTCTCAGCAGAGCCTGGCATCCGTCGATGCTAGTCTTGCTCAGAAACACTGCGGAGATCGGCCCTGGGGCCTGCCTCGTCTCTATGCAGCATTTTGTGAGGCGGAAAAAAGATAGCTACGTGGATTTGAAGCATTGTAATTAGGTGCTCCAGGAATTGAGAATCCTGATACTTAATTCTTCTTTTTATATATATACATTATTTTATAGTTGTGGGGTTTTTTTTAACCTTCGGTGCCAGGTTCCTGTTCAACGAAAATGAGCAGGAGTGGATAAGTTTTGCCCTGAGCAGTGTTCCCCTTCAGTAAGTTGTGCACCTTCCTGCACGAATCCTTCCTGAAAGTCACCTGCATCTTTGTGGAGTGGCTCTGTTGACTGCGCAGCTGTGCCAGGCACTTGACACCGTTACTTCTATTTCATCAACCCTGAGAAGAGGGCCCTGTTCCCGGTTTACGGAGCAGGAAATTGAACTCCGAGGTTATTTATGTTGATCAGTTTCTTACAAGTGGCAGAGTCCCGTTTCCTTGAGTCCAGATCCTTGTCCTCTGAACTCTGCTGCATGTTTCCCAGTCTGTCATTTACTACTCAGTCATTACTTCACTTTGCCCTCCACTAAGTAAATACACAGTACCTCTCTGTCTTCCCCTTCTAAACCTAGCATGTCCATCATAAAGTGACATTTTCTTCTTGTAGGACCCTACGTGCTCGGAACTGGGCTTATCCTGTATTTCCTGTCCAAAGAAATATATGTGGTCACTCCAGAAACCATTTCTGCCATATCAACCATAGGGCTGCTTGTCTTTATGGTTAAAAAGTACGGCGCCTCTGTCGGGGAGTTTGCTGATAAACTCAATGAGGTAAGAGCCGCAGACCTCGGTTCCCATTCTAGGCTGCACTGGAAGCATCAGGGCTGTCAAGTGATGTTTCCTTACGTGATTGTGTATATGTGTTCGATATAATTAGAAATTAGCCTAATTATAATGTGTACACTTATAGGTATTGTTAGTTACTAATTTGAGATCAGAAGTGTAAGGATTTGTGCATTTCTTCCTATATGTTTGTATGTTTCTTTGTGGGTGATTTTATAAATGAGGAGTATGACTTTGAGGAAGAATAAAATGGATCTGTTTTTATTAACCTTGGTGCTTTCACTGATCTTTGTTATAAATCTCGTAATTGCAGCAAAAAATCGCCCAGCTGGAGGAAGCGAAGCAGGCTTCCATCAAAGGCATTCAGGATGCGATTGATCTGGAGAAGTCGCAGCAGGCGCTGGTTCAAAAGCGCCATTACCTGTTTGATGTCCAGAGGGTAGGTTTTGGAACTTTCTAAGGAGAAGGAAGTTTCTCGTCTGTGTGCACTTGAGATGGAAATTCAGAACCTCTTACATGAGGAATGGCTGAACAGATGGAGTGTGTTTATTCAGAAAAGAGAAGGTGTGGGTGGGGTTTGGTGGTTACTGCTGTGCAGACGTTTAAGACCTATCCAGTGCATAATTGATTAGGATTACTACTCTAAAATCTGAAAGAGTGCAAGTTATAAAAGAACACATTTCAGATCCACACAGAAGGAAATGGTCATTAATTTATAGCTGATTAAAAATAGTATCACAGTCTAGGGCATGTCAAGAGGACACATATTTGCCATAAAACCGTCTGCTACCTTACATTCCAAATTCATAAAGCGGATTCGGGTAGCACTAGAACTTTTCATGGGGGTCAGAGCACAATTAGATTCTAAGACATTTTGTTTCTAAAGCAACTTCGGGAACATGTTCAAGTGTTTTGTTAATTGCTTTGAGCCCGGCACTCCCTGCCTCATATTTAAAGTGAGGCGTCCTGGTGGTGGAGCGTCCGTTACAGGAGTGCCCACGACATGAAGTGAGAGGCTGAGGTAAAGGCAGTGTCTGAAGGGTGAGGCTCTAGTCCCGTGATTCTTTGTGTGGTCTCGGCGCCACACGTGTGCCGCTCAGTGCTGGTGTCTGGACCCGTTCTAAGACTGGGGAATCAGAACCTCTACTAGGAGCTATCCAAAAATCTGTATTTTTAAAAACAGGATCCTGAAAAATTCTTAAGCGCATAAATGTTTGAAAACCTCTTCCATGCATATTTAGGTGATGAGGAGAGAATGTTTTCTGTCTCATGTATAATATGTACACACAAACAAAATCTGACTTTTGAGGATGTAGTTTTTTCAAAGGAATCAAATGATAGTCTTTAATGTTCTTATCATTGAGTTCTTCCTCTGTGGAGACACCTGGTAAGGCAGGGCTCTGGGATGACAGCAGAGAACGAGGCAAAGGCTGCCTTTACAGAGTCAGCTTTTTAGCCATAGTTTGAGAGGACAGAAAGAAAAATTGATCAGATATGAGTTCAAGTGGCCATAAGTGCTACGTAGAGCAATAAGGGAATGTTAAAGGGGCAGAGTTTGCAAGGAGGAAATTACAGTTTTCATGGGCAGTCTAGAAGGCCTCTGATGTGATTTTTGAGCAGAGACCTGAAGAAGTAATGGTGCAAGCTGTGTGGATTCCTGGGGGAACAGTGTTCCAGGTAGAGGGAGGAACAATTGTAAGGTTCCTGTACCAGGAAGCTTGCTCGGTGTAGTCAAAGCAAAGTAAGGGGACCAGTGTAGCTGAAGGAGAGTGGGTGAGGAGGGGAACTGAAGAAGCGAGGTGGGGTGTGGCCAGGGGCAAACTCACGTAAAGTCCTACGGGCTTCCGTGAGAGCTTCGAAGTGAGCAGAAGGAAAAAGTCACTGAAGGTTTTAAGCAAAGATGTGATAGGATTTCACCTGTGTTTGAAGGACCACGCTGGCTGCCTTGCTGCAGCTGGCCTGTCTCAGATGCCCTGGTCTGAAGTGCCTGTGACTTGATGAAGCAGAGCTGTTAGGGCGTCCGATGTGTCAGTCTGGACCTAATGGGGAGACGTCTGGGCTGCACTTCTGGGGGTCCTGAGTTTACAGGTGGCACTTGAAGCTGTAAGACTGGGACGCACAGGGAAACAACGGGTGTTTCAATTTGTAGTCACTTATGATCAAGTGATAAAGGAAGGGCCTGAGAATTTGCCATAGGATGTAGCCACATGGAGGGTCTTGGTGGCCTTGGTAAGGGCTATTTTAGTGAAGTGATGGCCGTAGGTTAAAAAAAAAAACAAAACAAAACAGAAGGAAAGAAATTGGAGTCGGTATAGACAACTGCGAAAATTGTCAAGGAGTTTTACTGTAATGGTGAACAGAGGAATTAGCTAGGAGGAGAGGGTATAGCAGTCAAGACAGATTTTTTTTAAAGATGGAAGGTGTCATTACATGTGAGCATGTGACAAAAGTTAGTAGAGAAAAGTTAATGCAGGAAAGGGGAGGGAGGAATTTGCTGGAGTGATGTCCTTCGGGAGACCAGAGGGCCTGGGGTGGAGTGCCCGAGCGGAGGGCTGCGAGAGCGCAGGCGGTTCAGCGCAGCCGCGTAAAGGCAGGCGAGGTACGTGAGTGTGGGGTCAGGCCGGCTGTCTCGCGTGGTGGCAGGAGTTCGTGGGAAGTCTTTCCTCGCTTCCTTTTCTCAGTGACGGAGGAGGGAAGGTCATTCGCTGGGAGCCGAAGGCGGTGAAGGAGGGGGGCTGTGAGTGGGGGAGCAGGCGCGGACGGACTGAAGTGCACTTCAGGGTGCTAGGGCCTGCTGGGGGTGAATGTGTCAGGCCTTTGTATTTGACAGGCAGACCTGTAAGGAGTTTCATCACAGACTGGAAGATGAAAATATTCCTGTCACCAGTATTACTTTGATACTGTTCTGGAGGCAGGAGGTGATACATTAGAGAAGAGAAAGGAGAGGCATAACAATAAAAAATGGCAAAGTTATTCTTACTTATAGATTACCTGTTTATATACTTAGAAAACTGTAGAGAATCATCATAACTCTTAAAACAAGAAGCAAATTCAGGAAAAGATGTCTAAGAGTAAACTTAACTAGAAATGAAGAATCTTTTTACTTCATGAAATACTCATAAGGTATAAGGGTCTAAGATTAGAAGGCTCAGTATTATAAAGATATCAGTTCTCCCTACTTTAATCCCTACATGTAACACATTCCTAGAAAGAAAACACTAAGAGATGGGGTGTGGGGATGTTGGAACTTGGACAGATTGATTAATAGAAAAAGTAAGGAGTATCCAGCAGTATTCTGAAAAAGTGAATTCATGGGGAACAGTCCTACCAGATAACTAAAATTCACTGTAAAATTAAAATGAACTTGAACCGGTACAGTACGGTGTAAATAGAAAGGTTGGCTAACAGGTGAGACGGTTCAGAGAGGGACCTGCACACAGAAGGTGGTTTAGGTAGGAGACGTTTTCATCTTGGCGGAGGAAAGACAGGTGGGCACCTTTGTCGATAGTACAAATTTGGTTTCCTGTCTTCCGCTTCGTACTAAAACAAGTTCCAAATGAATTAAAGATCTTGAGAAATGGAACCATAGAAGTAGAAACAGAGAACGTGAGAAGCGATACGGCACCCTTGGCGTTGACGGGGCCTTTCTAACAAAACCAGCTGAGTCCAGAAGTACGTGTGGTGACAGATGGTAACTGGATTCGAGCGGCGACCGTTTCACAGTGCACACAGATACTGAGTCGTCATTTGTACATGTGAAATTACTGTAATGTTGTCTGGCAGTTACACCGAATGAAAAAGAGAAAACTTGGAGACTATGAGAGGCAGAATCCTCAGGGTGGAAGTGACCCTTCAGCTGGGGAAACAGTTTTCATCATTTCTTTCTTTTGCTTCAGAATAACATTGCCATGGCCCTGGAGGTCACTTACCGGGAGCGGCTGCACAGAGTGTACAAGGAGGTGAAGAACCGCCTGGACTACCACATCTCAGTGCAGAACATGATGCGTCGGAAGGAGCGAGAGCACATGATAAATTGGGTGGAGAAGCACGTGGTGCAGAGCATCTCCGCACAGCAGGTACACGGCATCGGGAGCTTCTGGAGTTGCAGCAGGGTCTCTGCCGTGCACCGGTTGACGGCTCTGTTAAGATCGGAGGTGCTGGCCAGGAGACTTCAGCCTCTGCCCTCTGACAGGCTCTGGCTGCTTTTCCTGCACGGTGGGACCTAGAAACAGCTGCACGTTCGCTGTGCTGGCTTCTTCCGCCCTCAGAGTTTGGTTAGCATCTCTTACCTCATAGGTTAAAACCACAGGTTGCTCAGAATTCTGCTTGTTACAGACTCGTGTCCAGGTTCCCTCATCTGGGAACCGTTGAGCAGTGTTGCTAACTTCTCCGTAACACACAGCGACTGGACAAGCCTACTTCCGAGCCTCTTCCATCCTAATTCCTTGACGGTTGTTCTGCTTCCTATTCCTGCCACTTGATTTATTGGTCTGGAATAGAAATGTTTTCCGTTATTTACCTGAACTTGATTTCCTTTTAAAGTTTATATTTTTTATTTACTTATGACCTGATTTCCTCTTTTCCAGATGTATACTATATTTACTGAGTTTTTTAAAAAAAAATCTTTTACATAAAAGTACTATATACTTATTAAGAAACTTGGAAAATGCAAAAAAGTACAGAAAAGAAATCAGTTATTTCCATTCCTAATGTTTGCTATATTCCTTCTGTTGACTAGTGTGGTCTTTAGCTGGTGGTAACCCATGTAAGCAGGTCGTAATAACTGGTCGTACAGGTTAACACCAGTGGCGTGTGGTTACAGGAGCATCTGGCTTCAAACTGTGCATAGGTTTCACTTATAAAAGCTGTGAGCCAGGGGATTCTAACTGCAGTGGTGCCTCGGCACTTGTTAATTCGCTCTGGAACTCTGACAAGTGCCCAATAACGAAGCATTTTCTCTCGCGGGGCGGCGTCTTGACTAGTACAGGTTCCGGCAGACACAACGAGTCCTGAGCGAGCATAAGGGCTGAAACATTTTTTTCTCATCAAAAGGCCACAAGTGCAGGGTTTGACAAGTTCTGAGATACGGCTGTAAGTCCCTGGATTTGCTCAAAATCGCATCTTCCCTATGTGAATCATTAAGTAATTCCTAGTAGTCTGTCATTCTGAGCCAGTCGTCCACCTTGAGGTTTCGGAGGAACCTCCAGGTCCTGCAAGGAGCACCCTTTAGAATGACGGTGTGGGGCTGCTTTGGAAAGGTCTAACCAGGTTTCTCTTTCCTCGTCACAGGAAAAGGAGACGATCGCCAAGTGCATTTCGGATCTAAAACTGCTTGCAAAGAAGGCCCAAGCACAGCCAATTATGTAAATGATCAACCTAGACCGAGACAGCTAGAAACCCTTGACTGAGTGGAAGCCAGGCTGTGACAAAAGCTTTCCGTGTCACCTCCTCCTGGAGTGCAGCTCACCCTCCTGAAAATGAGGAGCACGAGCTCCCTCTCATGAGGGAATTAACACAGTCTGTTGGCCAGGGAGATGGTTCTTGTCCTTCTTGCTCCGCATTTTGAATCGTCCGATGATCGTTTTGGAATAAGCAGTGTGCTTTTAATAATATTTGGTACCTGGCGAAAGACTACTGAGTTATCATTTAAATTTGTAATTAATTCTGTCATCTTACAATAAAGTGACAGTTGAACAAAGTTTGTCAAATTGTGTAATCATCTGAAATAATATTGCAATATTTGTCATGTGAGTAAGAATTAAAGATGCCATTGAACTGATAACCTTGTGGAGAAGATTACCGGTGAGCTGCTTCTGGCTGCATGGTAGGTTGTGGGAAATTTAGAGCCTTTTAGTATTTTTTAAATAACTAAATGCAATACTGTACACAAAATCATGTCACTGACTTTATTATCATTTTTGTAATATGTCTGTAGAAAATATTAGGGGCTCAATATGTTACGAAATCATTCTTAAGAATCCAGCAGGCAGCCCTGGCTGGTGTGGCTCTGTGGACTGAGTGCCAGCCTTTGAACCAAAGGGTCGCCAGTTTGATTCCCAGTCAGGGCACATGCCTGGGTTGCAGGCCAGCTCCCCAGTAGGGGGCAAGTGAAGGACAACCAGACAACCACACATTGATGTCTCTCCCCCTCTCTTTCTCCCTCCCTTTCCCTCTGTTAATAAATAAAATCTTAAAAAGAAGAATCCAGCAGGTAAATCGGAAAATTCTGCCCTCCCATTGGTTGTTCTGCATTTAGTTCTTCCATACTTGTATAAAGATTTAATTGTACACGAATGGACAACTTACGTAATAGGAAATATTTGAAAATATGTGTCATATGGGTGATTACTATTTTCCCGACTTCTAGGATTTAAACTTATGTTACAATCATCTGGGTCGGTATTTACTGATGGCTAATGTACTCGTCTACTGTAGAAATCATATTGACATCTTTATTGTTACTTAAAAGAGTTTTTGAGAGGGTCAACCCAGGTGTTCTAGATTATTTGACGATTACAGTTTGTGCTAAGCCCCATCATACATTGGTCCTGCAGAGATGCCAGTTCCTAACTCAGAGGTAAAAGTCGGCTAAAGAGGCAGTAAGAACATGTGATTCAACGCCAGAGAAGCAGCTCTACTGGGACACGTGTGTGTGTTCAGGGGTTCGCCTGCACACTGAGTGGGAGCTGGCCGAGCTGTCTGTGTGGCCGTTGTCTCTTCCTAACGCAGGAGCTGAGGCTCACAGAACAGGCCGTTGAGGGGAGATGGATGTAACGTGGGAGAGAGCAGGAGTGAGTGGGAATCACAAGCACACACTGAGATTGCCAGTTTTATTACCTTTTATGTCGATGTTAAGATTGCCTGCAGAAATAGGCCCTCATCACACATGCCTGGTCCAAAGGTCAGAGAAGCCGAAGGCTGACCCGGGGAAAGGCTGGGAGGCCCCGCCACAACTGGTGAACCAACAGGCTGCAACGTGTGTGGGCTGCATGATTGTTGCTGCCTCGCAGCCACCTTCTAAAATCACAAATCTCTAGCGGCTCACTCCCCTGTTCTAGTGAATATTCTGGGAGTAGAATTCCGGAAAGTACAGTTCAGCCTAAACAAATTGGCTTGTGAACCACCACAACTGTCTTGTCAAATGTTAGCCTGAGAGTAATACTTAAAGCAAAATCTTGTCCCAAGAAGTCAATGACAGCATCCAGGAAAACGCAGAGAAAGCAGGAAAGCAACTGGTCCGAAAAGAATTATCTGACCTGGCATTTGGAAGGGAAAGTTAGCCAGAAGAATGTTGGGATTGGAGTCCAGGAAGATGGAGCAGCCAGTATGTGTGATTGTAGAGCAACCAGTGAAGGAGAGTAACATTTTTTAAGCCCAAGAAATTAAGAGGGTTCCCTGGCTGGTGTGGCTCAGTGGACCGAGTGCTGGCCTGCGCACCAAGGGGTTGCTGGTTCGATTCCTGGTCAGGACACGTGCCTGGGTTGCGGGCCAGGTCCCCAGTAGAGGGCACTTGGTAGGCAACCACTGATTGATGTTTCTCTCCTCTTCCCGTGTCTCTACAAATAAATAAAATCTTTTTAAAAAAACATCAAGAGGGAACTATAAAAAGTAAGGAGTTAACCTTAGGGT
This sequence comes from Tonatia bakeri, assembly GCA_004024845.1. Classification (NCBI taxonomy): domain Eukaryota; kingdom Metazoa; phylum Chordata; class Mammalia; order Chiroptera; family Phyllostomidae; genus Tonatia; species Tonatia bakeri. The sequence continues at coordinate 21,829 of PVIA01007327.1, read as the reverse complement.
CCTTAAATACTATGCTTAGAAGTTAGATTTTGTTCTGAGGACAGGGAAGCCAATGAAAAGCGTCTTAAGCAGAGGAGTGATGACTAGAGTCTTGTTTCAGAACATCAGTAGCAACTAGAGGGCAGTTTGGAGAGAGGATATTGGCTCCTTCTAGCCGTAGGGCATTGAAGACCTTGGTAGTATGGATGAAAAGGCAGGAGTTGAGAAATACGAAAGGCAACATTAGTAATGCTTAAGTAGGGAGTGTATGGGAGGGAAGGAACTGAATCACAGTTTTCTTGAGAGAAGGGGAAGGAAGGCGCTGTTCACTGTGATTTGGAACATTGGAGGCAGTTTGTCTCAAGAAGGACAGTAGGCTGAGCACAGAGCCATGGCGGAACACATGCCGGAGGGAAGGCAGAGAAAGGCTCTGCAACGGGATGGCTGGTCCCCAGGCAAGTGGGGTGAGTACGAGAGATGCATGTAAGTTGTCTCCCAGGTTTCTGGATTGCGCTGGCACTATGACTTGGGGTAGAGGATATGAGAGGAAGCAAGTTCCCAGGGAAAAGGTTCTGCTTTCAGTTTCATTCTTGGCTATGAGTATTGAATATCATTGAATAGGAGTGAGGTAGACCACCGTGTGGTGACATGTGGGAAAGGAACTTACACACTGGTAAACGTTACGGCTGGAATCACAAACTAAAGCATCTGTGGCATATAGTCAGTCAGGTCCTGGGAGTGGGTGAAACAACCTGAGAAAATAGTGTGGAGTGGGAAGGAAAGGCTGTCTCAGATCAGATGGAGGTCAAGCAGGCCAGGGAGGAAAGTCTGATACTAAGAGGTCAAGGTAGACAGGGGCCCATTTGACTCAACCATGGCAAGACCACTGCTGCCCTTCGTGGGGCACTCTGTTCAGCACTGTGGCTACAGAGGAGGCCCTGAGGACAGACTCTGGCCGGCAGCCAGTAAGGAGCTGGGGCTCGGTCATACAGCTGAAAGGAAACGAATTCATCCAAAAGAGAGAGGGAGTTCGGAAGTGGATCTTGCCCCGGTCAAGCCTCCGATAACACCAAGGCCGCAGCCAATACGTGAACCACAGCCTGGTGAGACCCTGAAGCAGAAGACCCTGTGAAAACTGCCCAGGCCTCTAAGCCACAGAGACTGAGATTGTAAATGTGTATCGGTAAAATCCTCTAAATCAGTGACTGTTTGTTACACTGCAATGTAAAACCGAGACAGCGAGGATCCCTGCCATTTCCGTCTGCGGCATGGGGTTTCCCAGTTCACCCTCTGGGGGTCCGTTGCACCTTCCCATCCTCGTGCAGGCTTTAGACTTGGTCTCCTGACCTCGTACACCCGGCCTTGAGACCCCAGCTACAGGTCGCCACACACTGGTGGCTGTTTCCGGAGCAGACACCAGCTCCAGGTCTCACTCGACTCGAATCCTTTCTGACCTTTGAGGATTTCCAGCGTTTAGTTCAGCCACACGTGTTTAGATTTTGGTCTTTAAAGTATTTTATCCAGCATGTGCTGGTGTTCTTTAACAAAGATTTCTTGAAGGATCTATTCTGCTCTCTGGGGTTTTTCCATTCGCTCTTCAACCTGTTGAAGTCTCACTTCCCACCCCTACCAAACCCAAGCCGCTTTAGCAAAAGAGATTGTAATCTCTTCATTTCCAGATCCAGGCACCGCTTTCCAGTCCTCGTTTGCCTTTCCCTCTGCGCAGACTGGCAGCGTTGGCCACAACTTTTCCTTCCTCTCCCCCCTCCCTGGCTTCTGACCGCACTTGTTCACTGTCACTGTTTCCGTTTCCTTTTTTTTCCCCTCCCTCCTAAATGTTGATTTTCCTCAGAATTCTAGACTAAGGACTTTTATTCTCATTCTACAGATTGCACCTGGATGACCTTGTCCACTCCCTTGGCTTGTACTGTCACATGTATGACGATGACTTCCTAATCTGTGTCTCAAGTTGGATTAAGCCGGATAGGTTCGATTAAGTGCTTTAAGAAACTGTCCCCCCAGATTGCAACAGAGTAACATGGAGAGAGGTTATTTCTTGCTCATACAGAATCCACTCAGGGTTCTGGTGACCCTCCAGAGAAGCTGTCCCTGTATGGTGACTCAGTGACCCAGCCTCAGAGCTTTCAACCTCATCTCCTTGTCAAAAATCTCCATAGTCACTCCGCAGGGGGTGGGGTCAGAGGAGGTCTTGCTTCAGCAGTCAAGTGATTCAACTAGAAGGGGTAGCCATGACTGTTACGCCTCGTCCTTTGGGCAGAATTTGTCACATGGCACTGCCCAACCACAAGTAGCTCTGTGACAATAGGAGCCAGCCACTGGTTAGGGACGAGCACTAGTGTCTGCCACACATATCTAGGTCTCTTTCATGAGCCCCAGACCTGCGCATCCGACCACCCTCATTATGTCTCTGGCAGAATGCCCTGCAGTCACCCTAAACTCTGTGTCCAAAAGCAAACTCATTACATCCCCTCCTCCCACATTCTCACTATCAGCCAATGAGACAACGCAGAAAGCTGGGAGTTATCCTAAGTCCTTTCTCCCTTCCCTTCCTCTTGCATCTAACAAATGAGTACATGCACCAGTCCGCCTGCCTCTTCTTCCCCATGGCCATGGCCTCTGGTCACATCAGCCCCGCTTCTCGTCACAGCTGCAACGCCAAACCACTGCTGACCGGCCCTCACCAGTTCCTCCTGCACTCTGTTGCCTCAGCCCAAATGTGATCATGTTCCTGCTCTTTGGCAAGTCTCTCTGTGGCCTTTAAGGTCAAGTTCATTTAGGGTTTTGCCCTCCTCTCCAGCTTTTCTTAACTTTCATTTCCCATCCCCACCCCACTCTCATACCCCACAGCACCTGTGATGGTGAAACAGTATTTGCACTTCCCTAAACATGACAAAGCAGGCATTTGCTCACGCTGTCCCTCTGCCTAGAACACGTGAGTCATCTTTCAAGACACAACTGAAATGTCATCTTTGTGATGCTTTTCTTGATACCCACTCTCGCTCCGTATTGCGTAGCCTGAGCTCCTTCTCCTTTGGGTCCCACTCCATCCTGCAAAGATGCCTGATGTCACATCTACCCCATTTCACTGCACTCGCATACCCCAGAACGTGGCATTGCGCGTGGGTGCTCAGCAAACATAGACTCATTGGTTAATCCTCACTCTCAGTCTTGAGCTGCTGTTTCTTTCTCCGGCTCCTCTTCCTTCTGCCCTTCGGTGACATCTTTGGCCCCAGTCTTTGACATTTTTCCCTCCCTTGTTTTGCCACCACTCTCCTAGATGTCTCTCAGATGAATTTCTCTCCCTGCATCCGCCTACTGCTGGTCCAGGCTCCTTGTATCCCTCAGCTGGCTCACGGCAGGAACCCCTCCTCAGCCAGGGGTTCCATAGCTGCCCCGGCTGCTTCCCAACCTGTTCTCACCCCCAGTTTTAGGGATGCTTTCAGACCACAAGTTCGATTGTGTTCCCCTTGTTTAAATATATGCCTTTGGTACAGATAACCCACTTCTCTTCTAAGAAGTCAGAAGCTCTGAGGAAACTGGCTCCTTCCTGCTTCTTCAGCTGCTTCCCCTCCGTGCTTCATGCCCCCGCAGCCCGCACCACTCTGGCACGCTCTGTACTTGAAAAACCACCCCTCACACTAGTTTGTTCGGACTTCCTGTCCCCCTCTCTGACACAGGGCTTTTGGGTTTTAATGTTCTGTTCCATGTGATCATCACCCACCATGCCCCCTGCTGCTTTTGGTCTAACGAAACTCCAACTCACACCTCAGATTTCGGCTCGTCTTCTTCCTCCAGGAAGCCTGCCCTGGTTCCCTGTGTCACAGACACACACAGGTGGGGACCTCGTGCCTTCACAGCTCATGGGACGGCTACTGCCCTGCCCACCGTGTCTTCGTGTGGTCACAGCCTCCTTCACATCTGCAAGTTCCCCACGGGAAGGAGAGGCCGTCTTTTGCTCATCATTACATCCTCAGAACTTACCCTCAGTCGTGGCACAAGGTAAGTGCTCCTTGTGGAGTGAATGAAAGAACAGATTCTCTCCGCCACTGAGATTCAAAATCTCTGACGTCATCATTGACTCCTCTGCTACGCCCATCCCCGTACCCGAGTACCACGTTCTACTGCTTCTAGTCTCCTGGCAGGTTCCCGTGGGCTCCTCCCCGTTCTCGCTGCTCGAGCCCTCGTTAAATACCTCGAACACTGCCCTACTCTCCTAGAAGATTTCTCTGCCTCTTTCTCTACCCCCAGTTTATCTTCTGTGATGTGCTATCATCTTCCTTAATGGCCATGTTTATTATATCCCAATCCAGAAACCTTTAATGGTTCCTTATTAACACTGAAAATATATTCCCTGCTTGGACTGAAAGACTTCCAACAGTCTGGCTGAAATCCACCCATGGAACTGAGTCTTCCTTCCCACCCCTTACAAATGCCCCACCCTGGAAAGGTGCTGAGATCTCGGAAATACATCACTCGGACCCAGCAACCAGTCCTGGGCCTGGGGCACTCCTCACACACTTTCTCCTCTCTCCCTCCATCCCTGCCCCATCCGGGCCCAGCCCCGGCCCCAGGTCTGTCCACACGCAGCCTTGCCTGATGTCGCCCACTCTGTGAGGCCCTGGGAGTTGCACTGTCCTCTGTCTTCCCCAGGCGCTCTGCCTGGTCAGCTCTGTCCTGTCCTCTGGGTGTCCCTGCACATGTCTGCCCCTCGCACAGGCCTTCCCCAGTCACCCGTTTTATCCGGATTCCCTCCCATCTACTCCCAGGCTTGGATGGCGTTTGCTGTTTTTCTTCATGGCGGTAGCTCGACCCGTGATCAGCGTCTTCTTCACTTGTCTGGCCCGTCTCTGCCCCGTGAGGTGGGAGGGTCCACGAGAACTTCCCAGTATTACCCACAGCACCCAGCCCGCTGTGCGACCCATCGGGTTTACTTAATGAGTACATTTATTAATATCGTGTTATGAATAAATGTTTATAAATTGTTTTCCTTCTCTTTGAAGGGCTCTCTGTACTCTTAACACAAAGTCCGCACAGCTGGGACTTAACTTTTTTTTTTTTGGTTTGGGAGAGAGAGGAAATGGGGAGAGAGAATTGGTTGCCTCCCATACACACCCCGATGGGGGATCGAACTTACAACCTAGGTACGGGCCCTAGGTACGATCCCCTAGGTATGGGGATCGAACCCATAACCTTTTGGTGTACCTGACATTCCTCCAACCAACCGACCCACCAGCCAGGGCAGCGCTTAACTCTTCACACTGTTCAGTTTGTCTGTTTGTTTTTATTCCCCTCATCTCCATGGTTAGAATAAATGACACTGTAAGATGCTTGGTGACAATGATCACACCATGCTGCTGACCCCCCCCCCCGAAAACCCAACACCAGTACCTGGCATGTGGTCAAATACTCAACATGTACTTCATTAGAAATAAATTTGTCTGATCCCTTGTACTCTGACATTCATGTTTCAAAAGATATGAAAGAAGTTCTCTGCTTATGGGATTAAAAAAATATAGTGTTGGCCTCAAAGAGGAAGTCTGCCCTTGAGTTTCATTGATTTGCAACACAGCTTGTTGAGGCCACGACAGTGACAGTAGTCACTTAGTCATTTTTGAAAAATAAGAATAGCTGCGGAAGCTAGTGCAAGTTCAGTTTTAGGCAGTGGCTTCTCATGACTGGACGTTTTCTGAAAAGGTAAATGGATTTACCCCATGCTTTTAATCTAGACAAAATAATCATTCACCAAAGGAAAATGTCATCTAATTGTTAGTGGTTTCTACCATTTTTTGTCTTCTAAACTTTATTTGGTGGGAAAAGGATTGGGTTTGAATGCCTGCACAGAGTTGGTGAATTTAAACGCAATCAGGAAGATTCTGCGGTGCTGGACAGAAAGTGAAAAAGTATACGTATCATTGTTTCTGTTTTAATTTATGCTTCTGTCAAGTGCGTGAATATTGTTTTCCAAGGACAATGTGTTTCCATCTTTCCTCTGCCTGGATTTGTAAGTAGCTATTGCTCTGTGGTGTTGGGTAATGGTTTTGTCTTTCGGGGTGGGGTGGCCTGACTTTTTTTTAAGGCGGCTGTAGTAACATTTCTTTGGGACAGTTGCAAATTCAGAACCACTGTTGTGAAGGTTAAGATTTTACAGAAACCTATGAAGATCCTCTCTTCCACCTCCCCAGGGGTAGGGTCTAGTATAAGTTCATAGGACAAGTTCATACTGTGTTTGTTTAGCACAAACACGTATTTCAACATATTTTAAACGCTGTATAAATATCTGATGGTGCTTTATAGAGCACTGTTGATTTTTCAATGCAAAAAAGTACTAGAAAAACCATTACCACCACTGATTCTGCTATGCATGGTGGCCTTGTGTTCTCCTAGCTCAGAGTTCCCATGCCATTTCCCTGCTGGTGCCCTTCTCATCGTCCCGATGCGTGATCTAGAAACGTTGGGTCGGGTGGTAAGTCCCTGGATGTGAAGTTGCTGTTTCTGCTGCTCCGAGGCAGTGAGGTCCTGCTCCCAACCCCCCCCCCCCACCACCGCCATGTCCAAGGGCTTGGGAATTGGTTCCCTTTTGAGAGCTGGACAATTAAACAACTGATGGCATTCGTTGTCTAAATAAATTACCCTAAAATACAATGATATAGGGAGCCAAAAATTCTTACCATGGGTTTACTTAAATATGAAATAAAATTGTGGCCTCCTAAAATTGTTTTATTATAAAGTAATGAAATACAAATAATAACACAAGTGGAGACGTTTATGAACAAGCAGGGAACTGGTTAAGCAAGCTGTAGTACGTAGCTGTAACGGAAAGACCTGTCACCACGAAAAATGCTTATAGAACATTTTTTTGTGACATGAGAGAATGCCTGTGATAAAAAGCCTTTTTTAAGGACTTCTGGCTAAGATGGAGGCGTAGGTAGACACACTGCACCTCCTTGCACAACCAAAAGAAGAACAATAACAATTTAAAAACAAAAAGCAACCAGAACTGACAGAAAATCGAACAGTATGGAAGTCGGACAACCAAGGAGTTAAAGAAGAAACATCCATCCAGACTGGTAGGAGGGGCGGAGTCGGGCAGCCGGGCGGAGAGGACTCCCAGCAAAGTGGTGGCTGGAGGACCACGGTGGGCAAGGCGGTGGTTGGTGGAGCAGGCAGTCCCATGTTCTCGCACAGATAAACTGGAAGGAACAACTGGGAAGTGGACAACTGGGAAACAGGATGGACTGCGCAACTCAGGGCCCCAGCTCGGGGAAATAAAGGCTCAAAACACCAATTGAAAACACCTGTGGCAGGAGAGACTCCCAGCCTCACAGGAGACTTCGTTGGAGAGACCCACAGGGTCCCAGAACGTACACAAGCCCACCCACACGGGAATTAGCACCAGAAGGGCCCGATTTGCTGGTGGTGGGAAGCAGGGGAAGTGACTGAAACCTGGCAGAGAGCAGAGCAAGCGTCATTGTTCCCTCTCTGACCCCTCCCCCACATACAGCATCACAACACAGATGTGGGTTGCCTGGCCCTGGTGAACACCTAAGGCTCTGCCCCTTACTATGTAACAGGTGCACCAAGATGAAAAAAATGACTCAAACAAAAGAATAGATCAAAGCTCCAGAAAAAATAAAACTAAGTGATGAAGCCAACTTATCAGATGCACAGTTCAAAACACGTAATCAGGATGCTCACAGAATTGGTTGAATTTGGTTGCAAATTAGATTAAAAAATGAAGGCTGTGCTAAGTGAAGTAAAGGAAAATGTACAGGGAACCAATTGTGATGGGAAGGAAACTGGGACTCAAATCAACAGTGTGGACCAAAAGGAAGAAAGAAACATCCAGCCAGAAAAAAATGAAGAAACAAGAATTCAAAAAATTAGGAGAGGCTTAGGAACCTCCAGGACATCTTTAAACGTTCCAACATTTGAATTATAGGGGTACCAGAAGGAGAAGAGGAAGAGCAACAAGTGGAAAAGTTATTTGAACAAATAATAAAGGAGAACTTCCCCATTCTGGCTAAGGAAATACACTTCCAGGAAGTCCAGGAAGCTCAGAGAGTCCCAAAGAAGTCGGACCCAAGGAGGAATACACCAAGGCACATCATAATTACATTACCCAAGATTAAAGATAAGGAGAGAATCTTA